>JANBPK010001215.1:0-84721 GCA_027579435.1 Candolleomyces eurysporus | reverse complement strand
TTCACTACATCCATGCCCCCGCACGCTTCTCAGCGCAGGAAGAGAGGGCGGCGCGCTCAGGCAGGTGCTAGTCTGATTTCAGGTGACAAGGTGTGTCGTCGGCGGTTAGGTTCTGCGGCGACCTCAAGGACAATCTGCCTCGCTACTCACAGCTTGACCCCTTCACAGCACATCACGTGAACCTGCTCTTCCCGGACCGATCTCGAGCGGTACATTGCGGTTGCCCTCTTTGACTACTACTTCCACCAGCCTCATTCACGATCTCCCTCGACCTTACTTCGTATTCGTGAATAATTGGACATGGATCCCCCAGCAGAGCAGCGTAGCAAACCTCGAAAACGTGATCGAATCAAAAAGTTCTTCAAGGATCCGCTCGGCTCTCGCACACCCTCGTCCTCTCTTTCTCGCACCACCGCGCATTCCACCGTTGCTGGAGGTCCAGGCACTAGCTCTCAAGCTGTCCAGGACGTCGCCATTTCCAGTCCGCTGGCCGAGAACACCACTCGCAGCGAAATCCAAAGCAATCGGGACAACGTCGATACAACTATCGGTGGCCATCTTCGTCAAGATCTTCCCAGTCAGGCGATCCAATCTACTTCGTCAGAACCTATACCCTCCCTTCCAGCACAGAACGACGAGAATGCGCTCATGCCCTCCACTTCAGCCTTTGATCATAACGGCGGGTCGCAGGTCTTGACCGCATTCCTTCCCAGCGGGCGCTTGGCGGAGTCTCAAGGAGAGGGAGAGGCGCAGGGAACCACCACTCACGTCGAGAATCCGATCCAGGACCACAGTGTGGCGGTCGTAGAGGGCGATCCTTCGGACCCGTTGCCTCCAGCTCAATCAAGCATCCCTGCCGCTGCGACATCTCACGCGGCAAACAAGCCTCAAGAGAGTACTGCTCACGTCGAACACCAACCAGCGGGCCTTGCAAGCAAGATCTACGAAGGCGTCAAGGCTACACTGCGGAAGGTTGTCTTTGTGTCAGACGCTTTCCCCCCCATTGAAGAGCGTCGCTGCAGGACTGCTGGTCATTTGCGATACGATCGATGTAAGCCCTTCCTCTAACGAGTTATTTCTCCCATTAATCTATGAGTAGGCATATGGGGAGAATAAGCAGGAATTCGACGAACTTCTCAAGAGGGTGGAGGTGTTGTCGAGAATCATGGACTCTTGTCCGCCCGATGTTTCGCAAGAGGTGAAGGACCGTTTTGATGGATTGTTACGGTGAGAGCAGTTCCTTCATCCCGAGCGTCAACTTACTCAGACCATGCTGGATTCTGCAGGACTCTGGAGGAGAAACAGAAGATGCTTCAAGACAAGGTGAATCCAACTAGATCGAGGGTTGAACGAGTGATGCTCGCCCCGCAAGACAAGCAAGAGGTGTTGAAGCTTACGCAGGAGATTAGGTTTGCAATCGAGATAGCAATGGTGAGCCTTCGTTGGTCGTACTTGTGGCGATGACTCACAACTATCTAGTTCGACGTCATTGTTGAGAATAGGGCTCAGACCCTGCAGATTGTGAGCGGGGTTACCTGGTTGAAGGAACGAATCGACGGTGCGTCTGGTTTCGTAGTATCAGTTCCGGCGTCTCATGGGTCCCGATAGTAATTGAAGACCACACTGGGATTATGCGCACTATCGAACGCACCGTCCAGTCGCTGAAGAGATCCAGTACGTTGATCTGATTCCCTCATTCATCACGCAGCTCAGCCATGAAATCAGATACGCTCCTGAAACTTGGGAGAGTGGAAGGCGCCGAGCATAGCAATGCAAAACGAGGTCCCGGGTGCATCCCCGGATCTCGGGTATCGCTACTGGCCATGTTGCTCGTCTGGGCGACGGATCCGAGCTCTCCTCACCTGTTCTGGCTTAGTGGCCTTGCTGGGACAGGAAAGACCACCGTCTCGAAGACTCTTTGCTCCCAGCTCAACGACCGGGGACTTCTGGGCGCGAGCTTCTTTTGTACGCTCAAAGAATCGGATAAGAGAGACGTGTATCTCATCATCCCCACCCTTGCGAAGATTTTGGCGGAGGAACGACCCAAATTTGGCGACGCACTTGAAGCGATTCTCGAGTCTGGAGGGGGCTGTAGAAATCCAGCAGAGATGGAGTTGAAAGACCAGTACTCGAAACTCATCCTCCAGCCTGCCGAGAAGACCTTTGCTGCCAATGAGCTACTCGTGCTTGGTGTTGATGCTCTTGATGAGTGCGAGGATCAAGATGCTGTTAAGCTCTTCCTCGCTGCAATTGTGTCGCAAAGGCCAACAATCCCACTCAAGTTCTTCCTCACTAGCCGCCCCGAAATCTCTCTTCGGGAGTCCTTTGAAGCATCTACCCACCATGGGTGGCTCCGGCTCCATGACATTGAAGCTGACATTGTCAGAGCTGATATACTGCTCTACCTGAATGAACGGTTCAAACGCATCCCAAGGGTGTATAAACACTATCAGGCAGACTGGCCACCTCCAGAGATCCAGACAATTCTCAATGTCTCAGGAACACTGTTTATCATAGCAGCCACTATGGTTGCATACATTGCAACTTACTCTGGGAATCACTTGAAACGGTTCCAGGAACTTGGCCGACCAGCTTCAAATGTTCAGCTTTCTGGGATTGGGGCCTTGTACAGCAGGATCTTGACTGAAGCATTCAAAGAGCTGGAACAAGAGGAGGCAGATATGATATGCTCCTGCCTGTCACTCCTTCTCACAGCCCAGAAGCCTATCTCAGTAAACACCTATGCAAAATTGCTCAGCACAGATGCATTAGCAATTAGGGAGGCCTTCAAATCCCTTCATTCTGTTGTTCAAGTCCCTGATGAGGGTTGTGATGATGCTCCAATCTCAATCTTTCATGCATCATTTGTGGACTATCTAACATCAGAAAAGTATCATGGCAACCAATGGGCTATTGACAGATGTACTGCACATTGTCACACAGCTGGGGCATGTTTCACACTCATGGACTCTGGACTATACTTTGGGATCTCAGGAGCCAAGACCTCATATAGGAGCAATGATGACCAATCTACTTCTCTGCAAGTTGAAGCTGCACTAGCTTATGCATGCACAGCTTGGGGAGAGCATGTTCTCCATGCTGGAATTACTCAGCCTCTGCAGCTGAAAATGCAGGAGTTTGTAGAGACTGAGAAGGTTTTGTATTGGCTGGAAGCTCTGAGTGTGTTGAAAAATGTCAGCTATGCCCACAATACTCTGTGGCAAATATCCAAGGTGAGTATATGATGAATGAATCTGCAGCATAGGGACTGACAAACTGTACAGAAACTAGTATCAACTGAGCTTGGGCCATTGCTGAACGATATTGGAGATTTTGTGCACAACTTTGCTGCACCCATTTCCCATAGTGCTCCTCATTTATATCTGTCAGCACTCCCATTCTATGCTGCAACAGAACAGCCAGTGCATGCTCTTCTGAATATTGCAGAGTCAGTTCCCATTATCCACCATAACTTGGCTCAGAAACAAGTAGTATCAAGGATACCAACACAACAGGGAATATGGTCTGTTGCCTTCTCACCCAACAGCAAATACATTGTTTCTGGCCTTTGGAATGGAGTCATTCAACTGTGGAGTGCTCAGACAGGGCAAGCAGTATTAGAGCCAATGACAGGGAACAGCCATTCTGTCAAGAGTGTTGCATTCTCTCCTGATGGAAAATACATTGTCTCAGGGTCACTAGACAGCACTGTCAGAGTGTGGGATGCTCAGACAGGAAAGCCAGCTTTGCAGCCAATGACAGGACATGGCAGCATTATTAGGTCTGTTGCCTTCTCTCCTGATGGCAAATACATTGCATCAGGCTCAGATGACAAGACCATTAGGCTGTGGGATGCTCAGACAGGCCAGCCAGTTTTGGAGCCAATTCTAGGGCACAGTGACCATGTCTCATCCATTGCATTCTCTCCCGATAGCAAGCACATTGTCTCAGGTTCTGATGACAAGACCATCAGACTTTGGGATGCTCAAACAGGACAGCCAGTCTTGGAGCCAATGACATGTCATAGCAACTATGTTTGGTCTGTGACATTTTCTCCTGAAGGCAAGTATATTGTCTCAGGCTCAGCAGACAACACAATTAGGCTGTGGGATGCTCAGACAGGACAGCCAGCATTGGAGCCAATGATAGGTCATAGTGACTGTATCATGTCTATTGCATTTTCTCCTGAAGGCAAGTATATTGTCTCAGGCTCATCAGACAATACTATCAGGGTGTGGGATGCTCAGACAGGACAACAAGCATTGGAGCCAATAACAGGGCATGGTGAATATGTGACATCTGTTGCATTCTCTTCCGATGGCAGATACATTGCCTCAGGCTCAGCAGATGAGACTATCAGAATATGGGATGCTGACACAGGGCAGCCAGCCTTAGAGCCAATGACAGGGCATGAAGATCATGTTAAATCTGCAGCATTTTCTCCTGATGGCAAGTACATTGTCTCAGGCTCAGCAGATAAGACTATCAGGCTGTGGGATGCTCAAACAGGACAGCCAGTCTTCAAGCCAATGACAGGTCATAGTGACTATGTTACATCTGTTGCCTTTTCTTCTGATGGGAATCATATTGCCTCAGGCTCAGATGACAACACAATCAGGTTGTGGGATGCTCAAACAGGAGAGGCAGCCTTGGAGCCAATGGTGGGGCATAGCCACTATGTTGTATCTGTTGCATTCTCTCCTGATGGAAAATATGTTGTCTCAGGCTCAGCAGATAAGACTATCAGACTGTGGCATGCACAGACAGGACAGCCAGTCTTGGAGCCAATTACGGGCCATAGTGACTATGTCACATCTGTCATGTTTTCTCCTGATGGCAAGTACATTGTCTCAGCCTCAGACGACAATACTATTAGACTGTGGGATGGTCAGACAGGAAAACCAGCCCTAGAGCCAATGACAGGGCATAGCGAGTATGTTAAATCTGTTGCATTCTCACCTGATGGTAAGTACATTGTATCTGGCTCAGAAGACAATACCATCAGGCTGTGGGATGCTCAAACAGGACAGCCAGCCTTGGAGCCAATCATGGGGCATACTGACTATGTTACATGCATTGCATTCTCTCCTGATGGCAAGTACATTGTCTCAGGCTCAGATGACAAGACCATTAGGCTGTGGGATGCTCACACAGGACAGCCAGCATCAGAGGCAATGACAGGTCATAGTGACTGTGTCTTGTCTGTTGCATTCTCTCCTGAAAGCAAGTATATTGTCTCAGGCTCAGCTGACAAGACCATCAGGCTGTGGGATGCTCAGAGAGAACAGCCAGCTCTGAGGCCAACAGCAGAGTGTAGCAGCAAGCTTCTGTTTCTCCATAACTTTCAAGCTGGGACCCTGACATTTAATAACAATGGTTGGATTCAAAACTCCTCAGGAGACCTTTTGCTCTGGGTTCCACCCTATTGCCAGACTGGCCTTCACCACAATCATAATTGTCTCATCATTGGAAATCTTCAGACTACCAAGGTTGAACTCACCAATGCAGTTTATCATGGTCCTGACTGGCAGAAGTAAGTTGCAAAATCTCTGACTTGTTTTACTCTATTTAATTCTTTTAAGATGTAAGGAGGCTCCCCCCAGTGATCATCAAACCCACCAGCCCTGGCCCATCAACACAGTAAGTTTTGCCAATACCGATCATGATTTTGTTTTGTAACTTGCCATACTTAGGTTTTCAATTGACTTTCTCTCTTAATTAGCTCCTTTAAAATCCATTCTACTTTTTGCGTGTCATGCCCTTTCTGTCCTTTATATATATTCTGCAACTGCAGATAACACACATATCCAAATATCCATCCCATTGAACAGAGGTTTCTATTTACCCATTGCTTGCTGTTGTTGAGTATAAGCACTATTGAAGCATATGGGAGTTCATTTTGAAAACAAATAAATTAATTGAATTGGCCTTCAAAAAGGTTAACACTCATCATTTTGTCAGCATCTCAGGTATATCCCTAGCACTATTGCTTTCTCTGACCTACTTCTGGTGCTTTCTCTATCATAGTTTGGTATATTTACTAACAGACTAATTCTCTTCATTGTAGTTTTGTGAATGCCTCATAGGCACTCAAAGTTCTAACCATAACTCATTCAAGCCCCCACAAATTCTACATTGTGCCTGGTGCAATGTCAAAGCAAGACTGTTTATTTGCCAACCTCATGCTGTTCATCTTTGACTTGCACAAAGATTCACTGGGCTCAATGCCTGCAACTAAGGAATAAGCATTGCACTTTGTGAGTAATCACCCATCATTTTGTTTTCACATTTCTTGATTTGGCTGCCTTGTTGCACAAACAGTACAAATGTGACCTGGCAATGGTGTGGGGGAGGATCCTGGCTGAGTAGGGTGGATATGCTAGACTGGATCCAATAAAGATCTGGGCACTGTAGAGAGCTTAGAGCGGTCATAGTGGGCAATGAGCCAATGGCCTGAGGCCAGTCAGCTCACATATTATTCTGACAAGGTCAACTGCTATGTAACAAGGGTGGGATACTGGGAGGGTAGCAAAAATTTTAAGTCTTGTTACAATGGAGAGGAAAAAAGAGAGAGTGAGACCAGAAACCAGAGAGTGAGACCATATCCATGCATGTGTGCATGTGCAATCAATGTGTTTGCTGCAGGGGCAGAAGGATTACACCTCTGTTTCTCCTTGATTGCCCATACTCCATTGAACTTGTGTAAACACTTGTTTGAACTATGATAGATTGTGAGTGTGATCCATATGTTTGGATGCCAGTGCACCAGAATAGAGCATTGGATCCTTGCCCACACCATATGAGGCGCTCCTCACCTAGTTATCTGAGCCTATGCAGACTGGAGTGGTCTCCTCAACTACATCAATGGGTCCCTATGTCAACTACGCAAATATGGTGACTTGTGCTACCTGTCTTTTTTTCAAGAGCAAGTCCAGCTACAGGACACTGATGCCTGGCAGTACTTCAGGAATATCAATGGGCCTTTCATTCTTGTAAGTGATCCTTTTCAAATTGAGCATGGTTTGATTCTATCTGGCTTGTATTTTGGAGTCATAACATTGGACAGTGGCTCCTCCTGTAGGACAATGATTTAGTACTTCCAGTCTAGCCCACTTACCAAGAATCATAGTCTATGTGTGTTGCTTTGCACATGGCTGTCCTTTATAAGAGACTTTTTGGCTATGGAATCACAGGGTTGGATACTGTCTAATTAGGCTGGATGTGCACCACTTTAGCATCCACCTAGATTCAGGGACTGGAATTGCTACAATCTGCCTGGATGTTGGTTTGGAATGGCAATTGCAGGTGTGCCATTGGCCATAGTGACCATCATATTCTGGATGAAGCCAGAAACACACAATTCAGGGAGAAAATCTGCTAGCTAAACAGTGTATTTCTGAATATGTAGATACTATAATGCTAACAGCTTAATAGAGATGGAGGTAGCATATGATCTCACAACACATTTGCTGAACACAGTGATACAACTGCGTCTGTTTTAGCGAATATAAGTTCAATTTTTGCAATAATAAACTACAAATTTGATGCGGTCTGAGTCTCTAAGTACAAGAACAACTATGCTATCGATAAGGTTCACGCAGCTTGAGAAGGAAAAGAGTTAGTACTGCGACTCTAGGGACACAAGAGTTGAAGCTACTTGAGGCTGTCAACTTGAAACTGCCCCAGTTGTATCATGCCCTGACCAGAGAAGCTACACTAGTTGATGCCATGCTAAAAGTCAGGTGGCTTGACTGAAGCGGCTTCAGAAATTCATATACCTTTACAACGCAACTGTCAGGACTCTCAGGCAGCACTACCAGGGAGTTCAGAAATCAGGCGGCTTCAGATTAATCAAGTACAAGTGCTGGAGCAGCTTGAGGAGACCTTCAAAACGACAAAGTCCATGGCTAGTGGTGCGGCCGGGTGGCTGTGATAAACTCTGACACGGCACGAGGAACTGAAGCGGCACAAGTCCTGAGTCAAGGGAATGACCAGACCGACCATTGGCATTGGGTGAAAAGGGGCAGGTGACTTTGGACAAGGCAAC
The DNA here is from genome assembly GCA_027579435.1 of Candolleomyces eurysporus. Lineage (NCBI taxonomy): Eukaryota > Fungi > Basidiomycota > Agaricomycetes > Agaricales > Psathyrellaceae > Candolleomyces > Candolleomyces eurysporus. Next base: position 76,674 of record JANBPK010001215.1, on the reverse strand, counting down.
TGTACCTATCCAAGCGGCTTGAGACTAGCAACAGGAGCAGGGGACATGGAGCAAGGAGGCCTGTCCACTCTCGATCATCAGTCAGCATCTCACGTGGCTTCACCAGAAAGGAAATGGTGATCCAAAATTGGTGTTCAGAGGCGCGCCTCACTTGCGCAGCTACAATCTTGGCATGGCCTCTACCAATACCCGGTTCCATTTTCTCTCTATCTTATGCTTGGACTCTTACTATTGGCTAGTTGCTTATCTATCACATGCGTCTTTTCTCTATCTTTACATGGCTCGAAGTAATATATATACATGCTAACTACTGCTTGAGTGGCATCATCGTATCATTGTTGTTTTTTTTATCTTTTACTTACGTTTATCAACAAATCTATCAATTTTTCTGCTCATACTTCACACGGCATGAACTATCAGTATCTTGGAACTCAGGAACTTAAGCAGTCATAGGATTGACTACTTGGGATTAGGAATCTCACTAGTTGTACACAAGGGTACTTCTAGTCTTGTGGAAAGTTAACTACAAGAGAACTGAGAAACCCAGTATTCTTAATTCACTCAATAACCCCCACTTACTTGCACTTTGACTTTGTGTGGCCTGACTCTCACACCGCTTGACTTTATGCAGCCTGGGTATAGGTTGTGGTTGGTTGGTTTTTGTGGGTGTGTCCTGAGCTCGGCGGCACTGGTCTCATCATTGGGTTGTCCCATTCCATCCCACACCACAACTTATATGTAAGAAACTAGCCTTGCAGAAGCCATTTCTGCTGCCTTATGGAATTTGTTGGCGATGGGAATCAAGAGAGCCGCATTACCAATCAATTGAAATTATTGGCAGTCAAGGGATTGCTTCATATTTGGACAGATAACAGACATATGGTGTATCAGGCAAGATACCATTCCATGGTAGCAAAAGAATCTGATATATAGCATGCACTGAAGTAGAACATATTTGTGACAAGATAAATAATGCCAGCTGTCAAACGAGCGGGAGAGTGAGAGGTAGGATGAATAGTAAACAATCAGAAACCATTAATCTGCGGTGCATGTGTGTTTAAGATACGCGTCTCATTGCCGCGGTTCAGCTGATACCACCTCATATCCTGGAGAGACTCGTCCGACCACTCGGCACTACCGAATGGGCCATTTCTCTGAAGACGTGAGTAGGAAGACAAAAAGCATGAGAACACTAAACGGGAACAGTCTCTTGCGGGGACACGCTTTGATTACGACCATCCTACCTACGGGTACGATCAATGAGTCTGTTCAAGACAAAGTGTGCACAGTATCATACCCTGTGTGATGGTCGGTCTCCCAACATCGAATAATGGGGTTTATGAGATCTCACGCCTACCCTAAAATCGTCCACTGTCGCACTGATTGTGGGCCGAGCCTTGATATCTTTCTTAGTCTTCTCTCACGATGGATCGATATGCTGCTAGTTGTCAGCATGCTTGGCGACTAGCTATAGAGATGGGGTGGCGAGAATCGAGGCCAAGTATGAAATGGTGATCCCAGTCAAGATGTGCATCGCAGTGACGATGCGAGTGAGTAAAGGGCCGGAGATTTTCCAGCTGAGCTCCTTAAGCTCAATGATTAATCCTGATGAACGCATTGTTTTCGCTCGTCAACTGGGACTAATCATGCGCGCTGATACTTCCGTACGAATGTGTTTCCCTACTCGCTACAAGGGAATCAGCCTTCTCCCATGCATTGAGTTTCTCCACGAAAATCTTTCCCCGTGCACGACAAGGGACTAATGCTTCGGTCATAGGGTGGAGATTCTCAGCGCATGAGTCCCCGAACTTACCTCTTCCGAACTTGTCTCTGGGCGCAGTGTGTCGGCTTCGGCGAGATAGTTCCCAACAAAATTATTTTCTGCCTTGTTAGCTCTCACATGTATAAAGAATGATGCATGATTGCGTTCGTAGACGAGGGAATCACTTCCTAATAGCCTTTATAGCGGAGCTTAAGAGTTCTGTATTCGTTCAATATTACCGATTCCTACAGGGATGACACATCACCGTGACGGTGCACGACTTCTATCTGTGCAATCGGTCACCTCAGAAGCCATTTCAGCGTGAGAAATGGCTTGAGATATGACCGAGGACATACACTTCCTGGGATCCGAAGGCCAGCGGTCAGAGCGGGCTTTATTCTATATGCGGATCGTACCGACCTTCCCAGCCTGCGAAGCAGGTTTTCGCTAGCCNTTCGCGTTCCCATCGACCCATGACACCCAGAGATTTCTGTGAATGGATAGGTTTTCCCCCTATTGGAGGCCCCATGGTCTGCTGATTCCATATGGTGTGCACGGTCAATCGATATAAAATCCCTTCGAGAGTAGCGTCTTGTCTTGCATCCCGCTACTATCCTTGACCTATGTTCTGGGGCGTCAGTCTGTTACTCACGTTCTCGTTCGCCGGCCTCGTCGTTGGGCAGTCCCCGCTCTGTGGAACCAACCCAGATGGGGCGACATTCTACAAGAACGTAGTCGACAAGGCCTTGCCCGAAGCACTGGCAGGGTATAACACCGCTGCTGACGCATTTGCGAGCTCGAAAGCCACTCCAGAGGACATCGATGTGAGCGCCGTTTCCGTCGACCGTTCGTATACTTTGCTTACCGTGATCAGGATCTCTTCCATGCCTCAGAGGCTTACTACAGGCAGTATCTCAATACTGTGGTATCAGCGTTGTCTTTGGTGGATGTCGAAGTGAGAACTACGTCTCTCGTGATATGTATCCAGAATTGAAGAAGTATTGTCTCAGGTATCCCGGAATTGCATAACCGCGCCTAAGGCTCTCGCAACCGTCTTCAACTCGACATCCAAACTCCGGGAGCTTCGACTACAGCCTCTCAGTAAGGTGATGAACGCATTTTCACGCTTCGAGCTTCGGATCCTTGGTGAGTGAACTTGGACATCTCTCGTTCAAGGCATTCATACATCTTAATTTGCGTAGCGCAAGGATCGCCCGGACATTGGGCAAACTACCAGCCACTGGACTACCTGGCTTACAGTTCATGGTATGCTGCCAAGATTTTTGTTCGGAGGCTTGCAAAGGGTAAGCCGAGTGCCCTCGAAGATGAGTTCGTGGAATGGTATAATGCGGTTGAAGTTATTCGTGCGCAATACTATCGGGAAGGATATGGGAAACAGCCTCGGCCGGAGTCTTAGGCATGTACTACGTACTGGTAAATAAGTGGTGCGTATGTAGGCGTCTCGCTCCATAGCAAGAATATTAAAGAGAGTGATGATTGCATGAGAATGACGAGCGTGACGGTAGAAGGGACAACGAAAGGGAACATGGAGGGAAACAATAGCCCCGGACCTGCAAAGCTTGGGGTCAGCAACGAGGTTTTCCAGTGGAGGTATTTATAATGACAAGACAAACCTCACCCATAATCTAAACGATACCAGCCCAACTTGAAGGGAAGTATCCGTACGTGAGGTGGTACGAACCGACCTCCTCTCCAACGTCCAAGGAGATACTTGTGACGTGAACAGTGCTTGGTTACTTGGACACATGGCGCCGCCTTGAGGAATCGCTGTCGAGAACAAAAAAGAACTAAGGAGGATTAACATCTTGGCGAACCCTGCCATGTCGTTGAACAATGAAATATGCTTGCGGCAAGACGGAGTATCGGGACCGCTTCTTCCGGTATTCGGAGCAAGACTAAACATCTGTCGCTATTTCAGGCTTGTTCCTTCGCTTCGATGTTCGGTGAGGGCACTCTGCCCGTTGAACGCAATTCAATGGTGGTCGCAGTAGGAGGTCAAGGGAGTCGCTAAAGACCGGAGATTGGGCAGGGGAAGGGCAGGCTTGGGTATTCAGAGGTATGCTTTGTCTTCTCGTTTCGTGTACGACGTGTATCTCCACTCTCTCACTGAATACACAAACCTTTTCCCCCGTTCGATGCTCCAGCGAGGGCTGCGCAATTCCTACTCGAATAATATCTTGAATCATCCGTGGATTCAACCTATATTCCTCACGACTGTGATGCAGCCTTACCAGGTTCTATCGCTCCATCGGCTTCGAGATCCCACTGTGTCTCCGCCAAACCGTAATTCCTGCTAACACCCTTCCTTCTCTGACCTATTCCCTTGGGCATCACTCGCTTGATTCTCCTTCTATCGCTCGGTGTATTCACGGACAGAAGAAGCTCTTCACAGTAGGTTCGTCAACGCTCCTCAGGTTCTCGAAACCCAGAATCCAATTCATTCTAGCCCCTCCTCGGAGTCCCACAATCCGCCCGTCCCGATACCAAGCAAGCCTTTGCATTCGCTAACCTCGTCGTGCTTCATTTTCGCTCTCCCTGCATTGCAACAAGCATGGTCCACCGCGTATTCGTTCGTTCGTCATAACGATTCGATGTGACCGGGGATCTCTCTGTCGACGACGCCAATAATCTTGAACTATCCCCCAATTCGTCTAAGGCAAGTCCAGTCGTTGAGCCCATTATGTAGTTCGAACATCTGCATGGATGGCTTCCAAGTACGTCGTGGCTCCGGTCCCATCGTCTGTTTGCGTCCCACCCGTTACCCTCTTCGCGTCGTTCAACTCTGTAACGTTTTTCCTCTTCAGATCTCCCGAGTGGCAATTCCTAATGCATTATTTGATTTGATCTCACTACTTCTAGCTTTACTCGCCTATACTGGGAAGAATTAGATTAGTGTTCCGTTTTCCAAGGTACGTTCGTCTGAAACCTCTAGCTGCTAATTACCCCCCTGGAATTGTTCTGACTCCTTTGCCCACTCTTCGCTCCCCGTCCTTTGTTCCTCCTCTCATCAGACATCGAACTTTGAACTACCTACTTGACTTCTCAATTCGCACATCAGGGTTGCCCATTGATCTTGGGCGGCCCATTCTGCCGTCTGGACGGCCTCGACCCCAGCAGGAATGCTTTCATCCAAGGCCTTCACGTTTACATACTGCCTTTTCCCGTGGCATGGGGCTCTCCGCCTCTGAAAGATTAATGCGCATCAGAACGCCCAGAACTCAGGCTAGTGTCGTCGGAATCACATTGTTTGACCGTTGTAAGTGAAGCTCAAGGCCAGTGAAATGTCGTTGCTCCACTGCGTCACGACAAGTATAACCTCTCTATATTGCACTTAGCGCGAGCGTGCGTTCTCTCCCGTTTGGCTCCATCCCTGTCACACAGTCGAACATTGATCAACGGCCTTTCAGCCGTTATATGACAGCCTCGAGAAACTCACCTCTTGAACCGCCAACATCCAACAGGAAATTTATTCGCATTCACTCATAGCAATTCTTCAGTACTTGACTCCGGGTCGGGACGTGGCGTCGTAGCCATCGACAACCTTGTTCATTATTAATCCTATGCGATAGCTTCCCCTTGCGCACATAGTCCGTCTCCTGTTCCGAACGTTACCTGTTCCAGCTGGATAATACTCGTAGCAGGCTATGTTACGCAACTTGAACTGGCGGTCAGTGCTGGGACAACGAACTACGAAGAAGGTTGAATCCATAAGGATGTTGAGAGCGTCTTGGTGAGTTGTTTGGAACTCTTTATTTGTCCCCTTTGATTCACGGGTGACTGCTTGGACCGCCCCGTCCCCTCATTCCCCTATCTACGCAGTGTCTTGTAAGCCCAAGACGAACCCTTGAAACCAAGGCATCTTTCTTTGCTGGTTTTGCTGTGTCTTTCTGTCGGTCGGGTTTTATTCAGGTTCTCCGCTTCGCTTGTTCATTAGATCTGATTCACTTGGACTGATCAAATGTCTCTTATGTCGATTGGTCTATATCCAGAAGCTTCTCGGCACTATCGTCTTCTGCATTGCATCAGCAGAATTTCACCTCCTCGCTCTCGTTGAGGTCGCTATCGCAGCCGATATCGAGGGCTTGCACCAATCGTCGACGCGCTCTTTTCCCTTCGTCCTCCTAAGCCCTTGCCGTCCCGCTCGGCATTTCTCACCATCCAAGCTCCAGGCCCGCAACACACGCCTCTGCCAAGTTCTGATGCTCCTCAGATATCCACCCTCGTAAATGCTCATGACACTCGCATTTTTCTACTGCAATGCCTCTTTCCCGAATCTTCTCCCACCAGCGACCGTGGACTCGACAACAAAGGATCAGGTTGACTGATTGATGGTGGAGCATCGAGATTTTGTGGTTTCAATTTTCACGCAATCTCGTGCGACTCTTGTTGGATCCGTCTTCTCTCTTTCGAGGATCGTTCATCTTCCGACCTATCCAAGTTGAAGAGTCTTGGCCAAGTGAGACAGCAGGTCATCGAAAACAGACATCGTTCGTTGCTGGTAAAATTAAGGATTCCTCCTAGAGCAGTTGAACTTATGGTTTACGCTATCCGTTTCGCTTGGTTCTTCCGACTCTCTTCTTTCATTTTCTTGAATACAGTCTACAAAGGCTAAAAGAATGACTCTCGCTGACGTCGATTTGACTTGAATAGATGATACTTGCGGTCTTCAACTGGAGGCTTTCGCTCTTCAGTTAATTGTTTTCATCACACATTTTCTTCAACTCCATCTCCCACAGTCCGTGTCGTCTTCACGTCTGCAACAGCCCATTTTTCTCCTCCTCGCATTCTTCTTTCCCCTTCCTTCACCTTCTCCTTCCCCCACCTTCATCTTCTCCTTCCCTTCGCCTTCGTACTCTCTCCAGTTAAGAACGAGGTGAGCATACTTCCAGCGCGCTGTCTACTTACTCTACGTGCGCACAGCTGTCCCCGCGCACTGTCCCACTCTTCTCTATTGCACATCGAGGCAGACAAAGGTTGGAGGTTCTTTGATTTACCAGAACTGCCTGCACAAAAAACTCTTGAATTCGTCAAACCACCCGCTCACTCTGAGAGTCGGGGACGTAGAGAGGTGCCATAACGCTCGTGTACCCTCGTAGTTGCCTCTTGAGGATGTCGGTAGATGCCTTGCCGTCGTAAAACAGCTTTTTATTCCTCCTTGGAGTCAACTGACCAACAGACAACGTTCAATCGCCAGCCACACGGGTTGTGTTGGTGATGGGTGGCCCTCAGAGCTGAACAACGAGCCGCAAGGCGTCATTTGTTGCAATGTGGGTAGCCCAAGCCTGCTGCTAGGCCACCCTCAGCGACGGCGAACCCCTCGAAATTTTTCCGGGTCCGTGCACTGGTTACTGACCAGACCTCGACCCGAAGCCTCTCCGAGGTTAGGATCTTCTCCACGGCATGGCACGTCGGGCGTCGGCGGCAGGCTTCTGAAAGCCCTTGTGATCGTCGCTCCATCACTATTGCAAGCGCCGAGGATAGGTTCATTCAATGTTATGCCTAACAAGCAGGTCTACTCTACCAGGCGGGGGACGCTGTGTAGTGGAACATCGGGGGATCAGAAACAGTAACGGAACAACTTGTCGATCACATTGTCGGTGCGCATTTCTGTCTTGATCGCGGACACGAGCCGCCAATGTTATTTGAGTGTTTCGTTGAATTCGATGGCTCGAATGTGAGTTCCTCTTTCTAGCAAGGAGTCTATCCGCTTGGTATGATTGGATCTTGGTCCCAGACAGGGATTGGGAAGAATTCCGACTCCTGCATAGGACTGCTCCAGGAATCGAATATTTCTTAAAAAGCCCAGCGAGTTGGCTAACTAAAGACGTTGAGTTGACATCCTGTTTGACTTATGAACCTTTGAACATTGGTAATGGGCTTGAAGGTCATGACAGGTGACATTGTCAGCGTTTTCGCGCCTTTTGTCGTTCAGTCTTTGTTCACAAGTACCGACCATTTCTATGATGTTCAATTGTCAAGATTATCCCGCAGTAATTGGGGATCTCACGTCAGGCAATTCAACTCAGAGGCACAAAACATGTTAAGCAGAAACATTGGGTGTACGTGAGGAGATGTTTGTTAGTATGGAGCAAAATTCTCCTATCTAAGAATGCACATCTTTCGGCCGGAAACACGCGCGACAGGTTAGGTGCGTATTGTAGGATATCACTAGGTGCAACAAATGATATATTACACATAATTTGAAGCACCCAGTGTTTGGAGCTGGGACCTTACTACAGTTTGCCCGTTCTGTAGTACAGAAGCCCTGGACACCAGCGTTCAGGAATTGGACCCAGTCCGGTTATGGCTATGACTATGACTATGATATGCTCCACACGCTCAAACGTATGGGGTTTACGATGTGGACGGTGGTGAGTATAATCCCTCAAGCCACCGGGGATAAAAGAATTTATTTCGAAGGTTCATTTGCTTCCCATGATTCAGGGTTTTGCTTCGATCTGTTTTGTATTCCGATTGATGTAGAAGCGCACATCTTATCGCTCACATGAAATGAATGATTCGCGAACGGTCGGAATCCCACAAAATAGGGCGACCTCGAGCCTGTTCACCCATCCACCAATCGAACCTTCCCTTAGACTACCTCTTTTCATTCTATCGAAACCCCCAAATTGCCCATCTACAATATCCTCGCCACCGTACTCGCTTTCTCCCTGTTTTTTGCTTGGGGAGGTACCCACAGCGACGATCACAGCAGCCTCCCAAATCTCTTCTAGCAATTTTGGAAGTGACCGCCTTGTGTCCGGCGTCCGGCAGTTGCACTTTTGTGAATTGGCTTACATATAGTTTTCACCCCGCTGCCTGGTCCGACGACTTCGAATTCAATATCCACGATCTCCTTGTCCACCTGTTCCTTATGAGTTTCAAATGGTGCCCTGAGTACGACCCCAACTCCTTCAATGAAGTCCGAGTGAGATGATGTTGATTCAAGGATCTTGGGATGGGTTTGGAGTGAGGGCTTCTGGCTGTAATTGGTCGAGAGTACTCGGCCCAAATTGATCTTGTGGCTAGCACGTTGACTCACGTCTAACGTGGATGAGTTTGAAACGGGCTGGCCATGTAGTTACTCATTCAGCCATAGAACTTGTTTTTAAGTTTTACAAGTTTCTAAGATTAGGAAAGGATTGGATTGGGATTAAACGAACGCGCTTGAGCCGAGGAGGCGAGAAGCACTTTTGGCCTCAGATGGATGAACGACGTAGACTCGCGATCAAAGACTAATTGGCGTTCTGGTTTTGAGATCGAATACCAATGCCAGGTCTCGTTGAGACCGCGGCAGGATACAGCTCTCGTACTCATTCCCTCAACGTGTTCTTAAGATCTGATAGGAAAACAACCGCTCCCCGTCGGTCGATGTGGAGGCGTGTGCGCAATCGGCAACGCGAGTTACTTGGCGAGCTAGCGCGGTTGTCGTGCTCGTAGACAACGAGTCTTAGGGTAACCACACGATGAGTGCTATTATTCTGACCACTCTAGTATTAGCCGAGATATCTACGTTATACAATGTCAAAGTCACAGTATTTACGGTTTTGGAGCTCACAAAAGTACAGAATGATCCGAGAGCCGAGGGACTTCTTGATTAACACTTGGATTCGACAACGGACTGATCGCCTGTCTCGCCCGTCTAAATAATGCAAGAGAAAAATATTACTAGGTGCTCAGAGCAGACGGGAACATGCGTACCTCGTTGTCTTGGCTTGCACTGACACTGGAAGTAGCACCTGACTTATTCGTTGTCGAAGCGAGGTGGGATATGTGGAATGAACAATCGAGGTTCTGTCGTAGCCCTTCTCGGGCGACCAGCCTGACAAAACAGATATCTCAGCGGATGTTCACATCGTACAGGAAGTTAGAGCAGACTCACATGCTCACAACGGAGATGACGTAGACTTGTTCGGCGAAATGTCAGGGTCTCATACGAATCGTAGTTAGGTAAAATGGATTTTGTAACGTACTGTGAGTGTTTGAAGAAAATGGAATCTGACTGGTGGAGGCAAGTCAGATTGCTGAATCAGGAGTTAAAATGGACTGGCCTACTAGTAGTATGTCCCAGAAGCGAAGGTAAACTGTAAAATCCCAATTAGCTCCATGACATTCGGTTGAAGCGTCACTCGAGATATGAGCGTACCAGGAGAATGCTTAGGAGAGCACAGACACTGGGATAATTGAAGCTGAGCGACGGGGAGATAGCGGTGAGGTAGGACATCATACCTGGTCAGAACTCCTCGATTGATTGCGTAGGTAATGAGCTTCTGGAGCATCGTTTGTGTCCTAAGTGTGCGAGTTAGAACAACGCGTAGTCACGATTGGGATGTAAGAAATGGACCTTCGAATGTTGTTGGTACCAGTCGAACGAAGGATAGCAACTAGGCAAATAGTGATAAGGATATCGCATGCGGCTGTACCAGCTCCATGGATATTCATCGACATCTAGGGATATTGGGGTCAATGCGATGACGCGGTTGCGAGGGAGTATAGGTTACTTACCCTGAGTAAATAAACTCGTTCTGACATGTCGGACCACGAGTCTTCCTCAATCCTAATGGGCCGATGGATAAGTCATCGAAACAGTATCGGGCGGGAAACAACCAACATGAGGACAACTTGTACTGAATAAGGAGGAAATATGTTTGGATCAGTTACCAGACAAAACCGGGTTCAATACGTACTCAATCCACCGGCTATATCATTGCAAAAGAATAGCAGGTGTCAGAGGGAGGTCTCGTGGTGCACCCGCATATGCTACGCACCGAGCTGCAAAACCGCCAGCGCAGTCTAGGGGAATGGTGAGCACTGCATCCTCCATCATTCAGCGAACACTCACGACGGGCACGACGCCGAACCTAAAAAAGGCTCTGGAGGGATTTTCCAACTGGGTATGCAAAAGTCAGTGGCGGCCGGAGGTGAGTGCTAAGGATGTACGAACTTTTCCATATTTGACTCGCATAGAATCTGCCATGAGCGTTAGATGATAAGCAAGGCGGGTCTCGACAAGGTATGGAGACGTCAGAACGGAATGGGTGGCGTACAATTGAGACAAAAATGCTGCGAAGAACTATGTTGAGCGACGTCTGTCAATGTCAGCAATTGAGATGAAAGGCCGTCAAAATACATACAATGCAAAGAGTCTTCCCCTGATTGACACCATCAATCAACTCTCGAGGTAATGATATCAGAGGAATCGCTTACAGGAACGGAACTGGGTCGAAACGATCAGCTATACACTTGAGCCAAAGAAGAACAGCAGGGACTCACAACGGAATCTTATCACGCTGGCTGAGGTCTCCATTCTTGAGGATGAAATAGTCGTACAGCTGGTGATTGGAGAAGATTGTTTCCATCGTGGCAAGTACGCTGAGAGCAGTCAGGACAAGTCCTCCGCAACGACGAAATACCTACCCCAAAACTGCAATGACAGCCTTGACCATGACAGGGTCGTTTCGAGAATGCGACGCGAAGTAGCGGGCCAACATAATCTGTGGGAACGATGTCAAAAACCAGACTTTCGAATCGATTTGTGCATTGAGCGGGATCAACATACAAACGAGATGCCATAGAGCCTGTTCCGGGCGTAAGAGTAAGGTCAGCGTCTCGCAGTGATCGACAGGATTCAAACTGACCATGTTGTGACGACGATCGCAAGCATTTGAGCCCCGTACATATTTTTGAACGTCGGCGGAAAGGCCAAAGGATAGCGCGCATCTGGCATGGTGGCCGCAGTAGGGAACGTAAGGAAAGGAGCGACCAAGGGGAGTGTTGGGGGGAAAGAGTAGCAATGATTCAATTCTGCGCTAACCCATACATATATTAGACCGTCGTTCAACGGCAAGCCCGATGCTCTGCCATAAGGTTTGTCATGGGGGCTTGATGTGTGTACGTGTGTGGTGTTGACATTGAATTATGAGTCCCTTCCTAAGCCCCTCGAATCCACAATTCGGCTCAAACCGAGCGGCGTCCACCCCGGCCGTTCCTGATCGGGACCAATGCTGTGTGCCTACTGAATTCACGATTGTCGACCTTCCCACGGAGAGGCAAAATATAGAGCGCCCGCAGCGGCCCGTGCGTTGCTATGATTAGTAACCTCGATGAAGTCAAGACCTATGAGAGTCTCGATTTGCAAGGGTCTTCCGGTCATCCAATATCCGACCGAATGCTAGTTAGTCCCGCCTGGCGGCCGGAAAAAACTGGTTGGACCCTTATGTCTGTAAGATGAAGTCAATTGTCCGACCTGAAACTGATCGCAGTTTTCATAGATAGAATCTTCAATCCAATCTCAAAAAATGGTCAACATCTTTGATCAAATAGAAAGGTATCAACGGGGGTACGAATATGTATGGTTGCACGGTCTGACTCGTTCTCAGCGCGTTGACAAACAAAGTGAATGAAACATACTCAACGAGGGCATCGGGCGAAGCTTGCGCAAAACCACGAACTGTCACGGGCAAGGTTTTCAGGGATCGAAATTAGACTGAAGAACGAACGACGACGGTGGGGGGNACAAAAATGAAAGCGTTTTGATTCGACGGGGAGAGCCACAAAGAGCTTGCTACGAGGTATATAGAGACCTCCAACGTCCCGGAGCTTGACCTGCGCACGGACTTGCACACGGAGCAACGGACTGAACCGTCACATGAACCCCGTCGTCTGCAGGCATTGAGCAGCCCTAATGTCATACTGACGGTAGATGAGGCCTGAGCAAACTTGTGGGCAATGGCATCGTTTCCCAAGAGGTTGTCGTGTGACGGAGTACTCAAATATCAGAGAAAGCGACACATCCAGGATCCAGATAAGCATATAGTCGCCACGAAATGGCTTGGCCTAACTCATCTCAGGCCATCGTCCAACGAATCAGGAACCTATCCCAGACTGCTTGAGATAGCTATCACCAACGCCGCCAAGCATATAGCCCGCTCCAAGCAATGTGGCCTTATTAAATCCAAGAGAAACGATCTAGTCTATCGTCCTGTCATTCGAGTTCTCGCCAGTGGTACTCACAGGTAGTAACGAAGCTTTTATCCAACTCAAAAACCCAAGGTCAGCGAAGTCAATTGCCAAGGTACCTAGAGCTCGAATTCGGGGTTTTACGAGACGACGTCAAGGCTCCGTTCCACATGATGATTGTGGTCTGCTGGATGCTCGGTATCCACTGGCACAGCAGAATTACTGTAGAGAGCAGGAAGGAAGCAAAGAGAGCGGCTAACATCTAAGTGCGTCCCGCCATGGGGTAGGTTTGTCGTTCAACGAGTTTGGTCAAAGAGCTTTGAGAAATAGCAATGTAGGGATTTGCGGATGTGGGTCATAGACCCCGCGACTCGGAGTTCGCCAGAAACGAGAATGAAGCTGATCGAGGAGTAGAGGTGCAGCTAGAAACGGAATGATAGCGAAAGAGGAAAGGCTGGTTCCTAAGACTCAAGTGTACACCTTTGGCTTTTATCTGGGACCAGGAGCGTGGATGTACCTGACGGGATACATCACAACAATAGTTGGAACGCCTACAGTTGAAGCAGCGCTTGCGCAAAGGCTAGCTCGCTGTGCGCGTAAGAGTCCTCGTGCAGAGCTGAACCGGGTTCAATTTGATACTAGTCTTCAAAGAGGTCTTCCCGGCGTCTCTGGTAGGTTTCCGAGAGGGAGGGTGACAGCCTGCTGCGAGCCGCTCCCTCCAATGTTCCCGAAATTTGCCACTGTTTGGCAGAATTTCAGGCTCCGCCTTTTCTGTTCCTTCAGATTCGCCTCGTCGCTCTGCCATTTTCTCCACTTTCTCTTGCACAAACTCTTCACTTCTCATCTCCCGCAACACTGCTTCAGGTTTCATCTACTAGCGCTTGCACCACCGGCGGTCATCGGCGATGTTGAAGGGCGGGAGATCAGGCAGGGAATGGCGGAAGCAGTCCTGGTTTGGTCTGTATTAACCGTCTCGTTTGCAACGTGTATCTCCATCGAATACACAAATGGCTTTCCGCGTTCGATATTCCTGCGAGGGCTGCGCAACTCCTGCTCGAATCAACACCCAACGTCGAGGCCAAGCCCCGTTTCTTCGTTTTTCCGAAGATCCCGTTCAATCTCGAATCATCCACGAAAACTTGGCGAAGGATGGTCGACTCGTTTAGACTTGGAGGGTCGGTTCATCGCCCTGTTGCCGTCATCCAGCATATTGGGGCTCAACCTATATTCCTGATCACTGGGCAGCAGCCTTCTGAAGTTATCCGTCGCTCGCCATCTTCGGAATCACACGCCAAACGTTACGCTTATGAATTAAAAGCACCCTTCTGTTCTCCACACCGTTTCTTCCGGTGGGTAACCATGTACCAAACCCACAACTCGCTTGAACCCTTGTTCCACGGCTCGATATATTCACAGACGGCCTAAACTCTCTGCATGGTCATGCAGGGAGCTTCGGGTTCTTTGCATTCGAACAAGCGTTCCAAGACGCGCAATTTTGATGTCGGCTGCTACCCTGGTTTCGCTAGCGCTACTGCGTATGTGTTCATTACGGTTGCGTGTTCGTAGCTAGTGATTGGGCCCTTCGATCCATGGGTCTTCGATGTCTCTTGATCTATGCCAGTCAGTCCCTCTCACTAAAACTGGGTTTCTCTAACTTGTTTCACCCAAGGCTCGTGATACGTTGCACCATACTGACCCAATCGAACGACACCCGCTAGCTAACATCTTGATTCTGCACCTCGATGTTTCGCTGATTATATTCCGTGAGTTCCCTCTTGTTACTTCGCTGACCCAATTTTTCTCTGTGTTCCGATTTGACTTGGGTGGGAACCTCTCCGTCAACTACGCCAATACGTTGATTTGCATCACCTCTCAAATCGCTTCGTTGAAGTCATATCCAGCGTTGAACCGCCGTTATGTACTCCAAGCATTCAAATGAATGGCTCTTCGAGTACATTTGTGACACCTGTTTCGTCGTTTATTTCGTCAGTTTGCGTCCCACTCACTGTCCTCACGCCTGTGATTCAACTCTAGCGTTAAATGTCTTCAGTCCCTCAAGTGGCAAATCATATTACCGTACCGGGGCTTACTGCTTTCAAGTTACAGCCCTACCGCCGATGAAAAATTAGACTACCATCCCTCTGCTCAGGTGCGTTCATCCCATACCTCTACATGCCACTCACGCTCCTGGAATTTTCGGATCCACCGACCCACTCTTCGTTCCTTGACCTTCCCTCTCACCATTCATCAAACGTCCAACTGCCGATTTGCTCTCTACCTCCCCGTACTATCTCAGCATTCCATCCTACCGACAACATTGACCGTAATCAAAACTGTGTCCGCGGCCGCGGCCGCCACCTTGAGATGTTTCTACTGAAACAACCTAGGACCCTTTGGTCGGACTGGAAATAGGCCTGAGAACTCGTTAGGGTCTCTGACGAAGCGAAGCAGTGTTTTGGAAAGATTTGATCGCTTTTCTAGCTTCCTTCAGTGCGTTTTTCAGATCTATCACCTCTTATCTATGTTTCAATTCACTTCTGGCTTGAGTACCCCGTCGAACCTTGATCGTGATCCTCCGCACTCTCCGCCCTTGCAGTTGATTTATGACTCATCTCGATTACTCAAATGAATGAACCAGGGAATGTCGTACTGACAACGGTGGACCCGATGTTCTTAGATGCTGGGACGCAAATAGACTCTATCCGCCCGATCACGGGTTACGTCTCGCCCCCACGCTCTCCTTCCCTGGGTCTCATATCTTCCCCATTCAGATGGTACTCTTGGCGCCTACATGAATCTTTCAATATGGTTGGGCGTTGGCCGCAAAATGGCAGTCGGGCTCCGTGGCTTGTATGGGGCAGATTCATCTGTAGTTTGCTTCGATTCTTCTCTTCCCCCTTCGTGCCTGCCCTTTGTCACTTGCTTTGATGCCTCTCTTTGTTCTCCCCTTGATCTCTCCTCCATTTCTCGTTGCGAGTATGTCCCCTATTCTTCCTCAGTTAATCTGGCGAATTTTCCAATTCTGACCCCGATCCCCAACACCGAGTACGTCGGCTGGGAACGCGATTCCTTCATGAGCGCGGTATGTGTCTGCAAAAGTGGTACCGGGGTCCATACATCAGCTCGCTCACGCAACATAGCACACAGGAGACAAGCGCATGCGGTGAAGATCGATGAGGAGGTTGAATAGATATGTACATATTCATGGTTGACTCGCGTTATTCACGTGCTCGCTCACTCCAACCACGTCTCTTCCGAACTCACAGAATGGAACGGAGTCGCACGCTTCCTTAGACTTTAGCGGGTGCCGCCCAATTCAGTCCGGGCCCGGACCCGCTACTTCTACGTCCTCCTGAGCAAGTACAAGAAAGGGGATCTAAAAAATAGGAGGACGGACGTGGGGACGAAACTCGCGGAATCCATTAGTTTGGACGAAGATGTCCAAACCAGGACGAAGGGGGCGAATAATTGTATTGAAAAGTAAGCCTAATACGCGAGTCACTACTCGAAAATCGATTCGGAACCTGTATAATCCGCAACAGAAGGGCTTTGTCATCCGTGACTTTGACTTGAAGATCTAGATCGACTTGGAAGGACTATAATCCACAACAGAAGGCTCTTGGATCCATGAATAAGGCTTGAAAATTGACTTGGAACCCGTATAATCCACAACGGAGGGCTCTAGCATCCGTGGTATGGGCTTGGAAATAGTCAAATGAGAGTCTTAGACGACGTCCAGAGCGACCGAAGATAAGAAGCACCGCTCAACTCAGTCCTCCCCGTGACCCGCCCTTGAACATGGCGAAATGCTGTTTCTTCACGACTGCAACTTGAGGGGATTCGGTAGTTATCGATGGATGCCGGTGTCCTTGTCTACGCTCTAAACCGGGTGTTGCAACGGCGACTTGGCTCAACTGGTCAGATCGTTTTATTTCTGAAAAGGGGCATTGCACCTAACAGATCCGCCACCCCTGGTCCTTGAATTCTCCCAGCCGAGTCTTCCCACTTTTAGGGCACAGTTTTGCAGCTTCCTCGAGCAACTGCCCTTCACCGACCAGGATGACCATGATCAATCATTCACCCGTCTCTATAAAGTTATTCCAATTCATTGCGCCTACCAGGTTTCCACCATGCTCTCGCGCGACACGATAAAGCCCATAACGAACATTGTCTTCTCCTATTTTGTCCCTGAAATATCTCACTAAGGTAAAGTGGAGGTCCTATCTTCATCTCAGATCCGTTAGTGACAAGGGACAGCGAAGGAGAATCCTACTCTGTACGTCGAGACCCCAAGGTAGAGTCAGAGTCTCTCCTAGCGCATCGGTGATAACCAACGCATTCGCACTGTCGTGGCCAATAGTTGCTGGGAGGTTTTCTCGAAGATACCGAAGTTCAGTCAGCAGTTCCTTGGCCTCGCTAATGATACGTTGGAATGGTATTCGAGGGAGGTCAGTGGAGTCGACTTCTACAGCACTGAGGATAACGAAAGATGCCTTTTTCGAGGTTATTCGCGTTGTAGTTAATATTCATGTCCCTGCCAATATTGCTAAAGGTCCCTCCACTGATATAAAAGTTACTACAGTGGGAGAGCATCCGAAGGCTGTTAGGCTGAAGAGCAAGCGCCACCATTTCTAACGAAAGATCGATCGCTTATCATAGGGTTTGTCACGATTCACGAGCCTAGGACATTGACGGTTCATTTCAGCCGGGAAAGCGTCGGCGTGATCCATGTGCAGATCGTCGATTTCGGGGAGAGAGGGTGAATGACGGAAAGAAAACACGGAGGAGGCGATGCTGGATGGTGGGAACCGTGTCAGGCAGAAGGATTCCTGTTAAAGAAGACAGACCAGCTTTGGATAAATGAAACATTTGGGCGCCTACCGGGGAAATCGGTCGTTGGCTACTGGTAGATCAACTACTAACTGGTTCACCACGACAGTACTTCTCAAATGAACGGATGAACAGCATCAATTGTCCAGTCATCTTCGGATCAATCGTTCACACCAGCGGATTCGGCTTCCCTGACCTTGCATGCACCATACACGACGCGGAAGGGAGCGAGGAAAACCAATTTGAGCACCACGGGCACTGCGACTTGGTCTGGCACAACGTCGACAACAGCGCTTTGATCAGTTTAGATAAGGCTCGAACACGTACCCCCATCGCTAAGCATACGTCTCGAGGGTGATAAAAGAGTCCACAAACTTAGACGAGCGCCACTAGGACGAGATCTTGCCGAGATAGCTGTCAGCTCCATCAATGAACGGCGTTAAAAACTGACAATTCTACTACGATTCATTGTCTGTGAAGCGACTCTACCTAGGCCAATCAGTATACCACCTTATTTCCGGATCTCTTTGCTCCTCGAGTGGTGTACGCCCACTGCGAAGGATTTATGAGAGTACTGTGGCGGAAGGGGGGGNATCAACTCACGTTAATCAGGCTTCCGTCACCCATGCGATTGAACTCGCAATGCTGGCACCCATAGACATCGTACCTATGAGAAGCAGGAAGTGAGCCATCATCCCAACGCCCCAAAACAGTAGCCTGATAGCCTTACTTGAAACTCCCGAGTCCAATGCTCTTCTTGAATCTTACAACGTGGTGTACGAATCTCCCTCGAAGGTTCTTCATATGATGCTTGACTCCGCAAACGACGAAATGCATCCCAGGATACCGCTTCGATGCTTCCTGGATGACCCTGACGGTGAACTGAGCACGGAGCTATGCATGCGCAAGATCAAGGGTTAGCGAACGAGCCACAGTTGCTATCATACGAGTACTTACCTTCTTATCCTTCTCGATCTGTGCCTTGATCATCTGAACGATTTGGACGATCCCTTTGACTGCTTGTTCCACGGCTGAGGCAACAGCAGTTGCCCATCGTGGGTCGAGTTCCACTAAATCACGACTTTCGAGCTCGCCCCCGGATCGAGAGAGGAGTTCTCGGACAAAAATCTCCCTCACCCTTTCCTCAAACTCAGTGCTCCTCGCAAATCCAACGCCGGAGCTCGGTGCCAAGTCGGCCAGAGACCTGAGGTCAACAGGCGGATCATCGAGGGGACCCTCCCGTTGCGATAGAGTTATGTCCCGAGTGCCGAAATCCAGTCTGGCGCTCTGAGCGGCAAATGTGCAAGCCACGAGGGCGAAGAGAGAAAAGAGGAGTGGGAGTGGGAGTTGCATAGATAAAAAATGGTCTTGTGGTGGCTAGGGACGGATTTGTTCCAGACGAATCGAGTTTAGCAGACCGGCTGTTGGGATCGACTCGACATGCCATACAATCTAAATACGATTTCATGTCCGTGCATCCCGACCGGCGGTTTGACGGACACACAAACTATAGACCACAGCCCTTCCGACACCAACATCGGGACTTTCGGGTACACACAACCGATGTTGTGTCCACAATTCGGTCTGGGCGGTAATGGCTCAGGAGAGCCGTCCGTTACATCGGACGTCGGTGTATAAGGAAATGGTCTGTTAACGTAAATGTATTCATGTCCTTCGACTACGGGCGCAACGATAGACCCGAGGTAATCCCATCCTCAACAATTTCTTTTGACCAAGACTCTTGGGCCTTGGCTCTTCAAGGCTATATAATCTAGCGTCGATGCAATCCTTTCCTTTCCTCCTCCATGGCGACTTCTGTCTTCTTTTACATGCCCCTTGTCTCTGCGACACAGACTATGGGCACCGTGCAGATAGTAGCGCACCATTGCTCCCATCATGCCCTGGTTAAATCAAGCGGAAAAATCGACCCTTCTCGGCCATGAGTTGCTGGGGGATTATTCCAGTCGCTCAAGATGTGGGTAATTTCACGTCCTCCTGACCAAATTCATATCTCACACGGACGATACGGAATGCTATACAGGCTTTTCGAAGCTTTGGGCGGCCAACTGGACCCATAGTTGCTGAACGGGATGTGGCATAACGGCCCGCCAGACAACTCCGCCCCGGGCGCTCTCACGGCGTGGATGTTGACGCTCCCTGGTCTCCTGTTCACCCTCTTCTCCAACGTCGCGTCTTCTTCACGATGCAAAGAAGACAGCTCACGAGACTCTGAGCATGGAGAGGTTAATCCGCAGGCGTAAGGTCATATGGGACGTGTTTGAGCAGGATCGTCGCGTTGTTTTGGGTGTACGATCAGAGTGCTCTGGGAATGGGCGGTTGGTGAGGCTTGGTGCGTGCTACAACCTTCGTATATACATGCTAATGTCCTGACTTCAGTGCAGATTGAGTCTCGTCGTCCTAGCATCTGGGCATTCTACGCTCCTCACACACCCATCTGCATCGGAAAATTGCCCTTCTCTCCTCCTCAAAGTCGGAGTATGGGCAGCTTCCTAGGAGTATCCCTGGTTATTCCCAACATCTCCATCGCTATAAAAAGACCTTCTCTCTCTCCTCCACACCCTCGGTCGTCTAACGCACCTAATTTTCGACAATGTCCAGGCTCTTCGCACTCGTTTCGCTCGTCTTCTTCATCACGAACTGCGCGGCGCTTGCTGTGCTCCCGGATTCCACGCAGCCACGGGAGGCTACCCCCGTTGCTCGTGCCATAGAGCCATCAGCTAGTGCTGGTGGCTTGCAAGTCAAGTTCAGGGCCAAGGGGAAGATCTACTTCGGTACCTGCGCTGATCCCAACACCTTGAATATCGCTTGTACGTGTTGCATTGTCTCTGGCGTGCGTGCTGTGTGCTCAATGCCATATGAAACATAGCCAATACGAACGTCCTTAAGAAGGACTTCGGCCAACTCACTCCCGTGCGTTGATCTTTTCTCTGTTATGATGTGGATATATAATGGATGCCTTGTATTCGTGTAGGAAAACTCTATGAAAGTACGCCAATGCTTTTTTCTTGTCTCGCCACGAGTGACTCACTCCCATTTCTCATTAGTGGGATGCCACCGAACGTACGTCTGCTCGCCCTACGCCCAAGGCCATCGTTAGCTTAACACCTGTCCCTTGAACAGCCAGCCGAGGCAACTTCAACTTTGGCAATGCCGACACACTGGTCAACTGGGCTACCTCTAACGGAAAGCTGATTCGTGGTCACACTCTTGGTAGGTCTAAATTTCTCTCCATCATCTCATTCATCGCTCTTCATTTTGTCGATATCATCTAACGGACGATGCATCCAGTTTGGCACTCGCAGCTCCCTGGATGGGTCAACAGTATCAATGATAGGAATACTTTGGTCTGTATCAACCTCCGGCGAAGCCTAGTCGGGATGAAAGTATTGATTCAAAACTATAGACGACCGTTATTCAAAATCACGCTCAAAGCGTTGCAGGCCGGTATGCTGGGAAAGTCTACGGTACGTTCAAGCTCCCCTTTTTCTCGCCGATCCCTCACTCACATCTGCTACTCGCTGACTCGACCCGTGTTTAGCTGTGAGTCGTCATCCGTGACCATATTGCCCTCAATGATACGACCTTGCTAATCAAACGTGCATTGCACGTACTGTAGTGGGACGTTGTCAAGTACGTCGCTTCCTCAACCCTACTTTCCTTTATTCGTTGGTCACTGATACTGCTTCACTTTAGTGAGATTTTCAACGAGGATGGATCACTCCGTAGCAGCGTCTTCTCTCGTGTCCTCGGCGAGGTGCGCTGTTCCTTTTCCCTACGCATTCGCTCGGCCATTCACAGTTGACTCGGGACAGTCCTTCGTGACTATTGCCTTCCAAGCTGCCCGAAAAGCCGACCCTGCAGCCGTATTGTACATCAACGACTACAACCTTGACTCTGCCAACGCCAAAGTTCGAGGGTTGGTGAACCTCGTGAATAGGGTCAACCAGGCTAACCCGGGGACGATTGATGGAGCTGGGACGCAGATGCATTTGCAGGTGCGTTGCCGATTTACCTTTCGGTTTCTCTGCCTCCTTCTGTGTCGCTTTCCCTCTCGATTTCCCAACTGTCATTCCCGGGTCACTTACCGAGCTTTCGTCGTAATTTGATGATCTGACGGATGTTGCAGGCCAACGGAGCCGGAGGAGCCCAAGCAGCCTTGAGCGCCCTCGCCGCTGCCGACGTCAAAGAAGTCGCCATCACCGAGTTGGATATTGTCAATGCGAGCGCGAACGATTACACGGCGGTAGTGAGAGCGTGTTTGAATACTCCCAAGTGTGTGGGGATTACGGTCTGGGGTGTTAGTGATGCCGTGAGTGATAGAGTTTCGCTTTTCGCTTTGCCATGCCTTTTTCTTTCTTGTTTACCTGCTTCCATCTGCGATCCGGTTCTGTTCCCTTTCGTTCTCGAATTAGAAGCCAATTTGATGGTTCTCGTTCCGAGTCTCACTTTTATATCAGTTTATTGTCTCTACCACTTGGCTGCTTCCTTGGAGTTTCGTCTTTCTATATATCTCGAAAACTTCTCGCTATCTTTTCTCTATTGCTTCGCTTCCATCCAAACTGACACGGATAAAACTGACACGGCCTCTTCCTTCAATTCATAGAACTCGTGGAGGTCCGGAAGCAACCCCCTCCTTTTCGATAGGAGCTATAACCCCAAGGCTGCGTATACGGCTATTATCAATATGCTCTAGTCCCAAGTCGAACGATTTGTTTACGCCTGGCAATTTGCATGTATTCAGGTTGATTTCTGATTGAGAATGTCTGGGTCAAATTAATTCTGTGATCCATCCGTTTCCGACGACTTGTCCGAAAATTCTCGTTCGTATCGCTTTTGCAAAGAGTGTCCGCCTCTGCCAATCCCTGGAGCATAGATCACTTTACCTCATCAGCCTTTGGTGAGCTTCGGTCGAGTCTGCTTGGTGCTTCGTTCCTTCCTCATATTACTTTCCCCATTTACCTCCCTTTTCGCTCCTTGACGGTGTGAAAACAACCATCGTCCTGATCAAGGAGGCGTGTCGCTTCTTTGTTTCAACAACGCTTCCGACAGCTTTTGAATTCCCTTCGCAGTTTCTAGAGAAGAAAGCTCTCACCTTGGGCGCCCAAGTTGACCATGCACTGTGGAGTTCGGATAAATGGTTTAAATGTTTACTGTTTATTTGGCAAGGAACGTTGGCTCCGAGGCCATTCATATACTGTTACAACATGGATGATGAGCTTTGACGCGATACAAGACTACAAAAGCTTGGATCAAGCGTCGAAAGCCCCCTTCATATGCACGGTCGTAACCTACTATACCACGATGGACGCACAGCGTAGTACTCTTGATGAAGCAGTGAGACAGCATCTAGCGCGCGTCCATGGCTAACCTTGCCACGAGACACCTTCTACTCATATCGCACGTGGTAGTATCTCTTCCGTAAGAAACAGTACTGTATGCGATCCAAAGCGGGGACCTGACTTTATCTCCATTTCTAAGTGGTGGTTTTTTCGGCTACGGATTGCGTTGCTGAAGATAACCGCAGGTCCACAATTGCTTCACCGATCTTCATGAAGAGGTTTTACGTCCCACAGTTCTCGCAACTGTCTGGACTCTGTGTTTACCTACCATCACAGGTCTCTCGTCTGGCTACAGAAATGGATGTTAGAAAAGGTCCTTTTCTTGCTAATTCAGTATATCCCGGTCCTTGCTATCGTAACGAATATATCGGGTGAGTGGTAGCACTGCCTGGCCCTTTGAAAGGGGATCAGATCCGATTTTTTTTCTCGAGTATTTAGTCAGCTATCGCACCTATCTCCCACTTGGACTCAATGTTTGATTGTCAACTTTTAAATGGGAATGAATGACTGGGAAAGTTCGTCAAACAGGAGTGCTATGCGTGATGCTCACGAATAAATCTTATAACACTTGCGACGCACCATCGCAGCCGGTTAACACTTTGAATTCTAGTTACGCCGACACCTGCATTGACCTTCACAGAGTGGATCTGTCATCGTATTATACTCTCAAGTGCTCACACGCGTTTCAGTCGCTCTGCTCTTGTGCCTTTACCCGGGCGCCAAACGCCGGTCTCTTCTCCCATTGATCATAAAGATTCTCAGTTAACCGCTGGAGCTACGGTTCATTTGGGCTAGCAGCTCCTGACAATCGCGTCTCTGATGCTTATGCTCATGACCTTGGCTCATTTGACGGGTATGTGGATTTTTGTGAATCTGCGGTAGGATCACCCAGCTCACGTTCGTGACCGACAGCCATTCCGCCTCTCGATTTGGAAGAGCTCTAGGATATGGCCGTGCCTTTAAACCTCTCGTTGAAGACAGCAACTTGATCGGAGTATATCAACGCCGCGAAGAACGACATGTGCGTGCACCGCAGAGCGTGAATCTAATTCGCTAAGTAAGGTTCAACGGCCAAGGACGGGGAAGCAGTTCGACTGCGAACAGGCATGCGTTCGCTCTATGCTCAACCACCATTCACTTCCTACAAAGAAAACGAGAAAGTGAAAAGAATGTGCTGTCTACTATTGGTACTACATCCGTATCAGCAAGGACAATCGCATGGAAGGGAAAAATGCATCTCATCATAGAAGCTCTGCATGACCCCGAACGGAAGAGAGAGAAATACGAAGTTGACGGCAAAAAAANTTGTCCTAACAGTAGAGCGATTGAGAAAAACACGGGGAGAGGGAGGTGGTCAAAGAGAGAAGTGGATGAGATTATAGAGAAATAGAAGCTAAAGCACGTACCTTTGCCTTTGCCTTTGCCACATTCCCTATTTCTCTACACGCCCTACCCTCCGACAGATGAACCTCAGTCAAGATTATTGCATCGTGTAGCCTCTTGAGCCTGTTGGGAACCTGGTAGATGAGCCCGAAGTCTGGGTGGTGACATTCCCGAGTTCCCAGTTGATTGTTGAGTGATCCGTTTACTCATCATCCGCGGCCCCACAAGTGTCGTTTCAAGACTCTGCTTCACGGAATTCCTCTTTTCCGCGATCGCCCACACAATGTAACTTGCACGCGTCTGTTTCTGAGCTTCGTAGCGGTTGGGTATCAAGGAGAAGTCGCTGACTGTCGGGGGGTATCAGGCTTAGTCACCGCCCAGCTGTTGATGGGTAAGGGAAGGCGCATCGAGTTTGGCGGAGCTTGGGATTGAGTTATCACGTTCGACAGCGCACCTGTAATGGTAAAAGTTTACAAAGGAGGTTATATTTCAGCGATGCATTCTAGTAGTAAAGAAACATAAGACGCACTTTTGGTCCGTATCTTACCCAGGCGGCCTCCTGATCAAGTCCTAATGTGGAATCGAGGCATGGGTCGTATTCGTATTTGTTATGCCACCAATATCATTCATCTCGCCTTTAAGCTCACAAATGATCCTCGCATAAAGAGGAAGGACAAGACCAGGTAACCAGCGCCTGCTCATACAGCTTCTCCGCACCCTTACTGGTCACCGTTTTGAGGGTGGCGTCGGATCTCTTGACAAGCTACTATGTCCGGGATTTCTCTGGGCTCGAAGACATCGTCGTCTTTGCGGCTGAGAGAAAAAGAAAAAAGAAGGGAAGAGACTGATGGTGACAATCGATGCTCAACGACATCGACATCGACGTTTCGACCATGGCATGGGCATCCTGACCGCTGTTCAACCCTCACTATACATGCAAAGCCTCCCAAGACCTTACGATGGCCAAAGAGACTAAGTAATAGCAAAAGATAGGAGAGAGCACTAACACTTACGATATACTAGTAGCCCGGATGGTTGACATACGATGACTCGGTACGGACCCATCTGCATCTTATGAACGGATGACGGAGTGAAGCGTTTTCAATGGATTCTGCCAAAACCATGCAGTCGGCCCATTCTCAGCAGAAATCTCAACCGAAGTTACAACTCCAGCACGGCCCCAGGTTCCCAAGCTCGTCGAACTCCCGAAGTGGGTAGTCCAAGGGTGGGCTACCCTACTCAGCCCCTCAGCCTACACACACATGACCTAGTACCTGGGTTGTAGCCTTCCATGCTGGCTGTAGATGACGGGGATGAGAATACAAACGGATGTGGATTCAAAGCGTTTTCAACATATGTCCGTGTATGAAGCTACATTAAGTGAGAGGAACATTATCGTACTTCTCATACCTCACGGTCTCCATTCTGATTTGCATTTTACCCTCAACAGTTGAATTTGTCGAGTCTATGAGAGTGGTATCTCGCTTGCTACCCTTCATCATCGATACCATTTGGATCTGAGGATTTGGGTCGGAATAATAATCGGAAGACGCAGAGAGGAGCAAACACTCACCGAGCAATCTCTAACACTGCTAAGCCCAGATGTAGCTCCAGATTTTTCAAACTCGATAACTCTATCGACACCTTCGCGAATGTAAGATCGTGCATTTAGGTTGGCAAGGAACATGTTGTCGTAGATGGGGGCAATAATGAAGCAGAATGCGATGTGGGTTAGGCGTCCCGGATATTTGATAGCCTAAAAACATATTGATAAGCAACAATGTGAGACGCCGTTATCTCAGATTTGGGGATGACAGGATTTTGGAAAGGTTGTGGAAGAGAAAATAGCTACGCACCATTGCCATTGTGAGGACGCCGAACATCGCAGTCCAGACGCCTGTCGTAATCGTTAAAAGAACGAGGCGTTGAACGATTGACTCTCCACTGGAAATAAAGTGCCGTTTCGAGGCAACGAAGGATAGCATTGAATGAGAAAACGGGAGCTGGGGGGCGAGATCCGGACGTACGACTTTATTCCAGCAGCCCCGCTTACTACTTCCAAGTAAGTTCGCCAGAGAAGTATGCAGAGACCGATGGCGAGGATGACATCTGTTACGGCTTCGACTGTTAGATTGGATATAGACAATGCCTTTGATCATTGTTTATTCTCTTGAAAGAAGATGGATCGAGTAAAATCGCCTACCATCATAGTCGACCTCGAGATCGCGTTAGGATTGTTGCGTTTTATCCAAATTGCGGTAGCCATGACAATTCCCATAGCTATTATGGTTCCCCGTCAACCAAACGGAAGATGGGCAACGGCTTAGACGTACCAAAGTGAAACAGGATACATGGAGACTGCAAGAAGGTTCAGCAAGAAATTTCATGGGTATGATAGAAATGTTGGTACGAACCAGGAAGACGACAAAGGCCCATCGTATAGGATTTTTAACTGGAAGAAAACCAACGTGGTCAGTGAACATTGAGACAGAAGTGCCAATTGAAGACGTACACCTCCAAATCCTCCACGTGAAAAAAATCTGAACAGGAACAGACACCCAACTCTGAAGGTATGATGAGATAAAGAGCCACTGACGCGTCTGACTTGACTCACGGTGAAAATGTTTGTAACCTACACCGCGTCGCACGTCCGTATCAATACTTGGTCTTTCACGCCAAAGGGAAAGGGAGGGGCTCACGATGAACACCCTGTCGCAGAAATTCGGGTAAGGGATTGAATGCATCAAGCAATGATAGCTTCAACTTACGAGTTCACTTCCCTAGAGTTCATGGCTTCACCGCTCACTATATCTACGTAGTCTGAGGTGACAATATTAGAGTCAGATTATTGCTTCGCAAGTGCTGGATACGCACTCCCCGCCATGATAACGCATTTATGAATTGTGTCAATCCCCCTGCGGCGTAGCGTTTGTTAAATTTATCGGCAAAACACTCCAGGAATGCATGCCCATAAGTTCGAATGGGTGAACATACCAGACCCATAAAACTAGCGACTTGATTCGCCACGAGTCCCCTGGATGTTTACTTGAGCGCCCGTCAGTCAACAAGCGAGATCAATCGGCCCAGTGTGACATACCGGACGAAGAAAAGGATGCTGCATGTTAGTTGTGGTATTTAGAAAATGACGATTATGTGAGCCTGGATCGTACGCACACTTGCATGGTGGCCATACCTGTGCAGTCCAGTTGAGATAACGAATATTCTATGGATCGTGGTAAACTCACCCCACAAAGCCATTGAAATAAAAGACCCTATGAGCATTACACCAGCATATGGACCTATATCGAATGCCGGACGACAACCTGGTAACGCAGAGTCAAGGGTCGGATCCATGGCTGGTCTCCGAGGGGAAGAGCTAAGAGGGGAATGATACGGAAGGGAGGACAAATCTCAATGGCGCGATCGAACTCAAATACCCAGAGAGTCAGGGAGTTACGTGTTAAAGCCGTACCACGCCCGTGCTGAATAGAAGCCGGTACATCCTTCATGGATCGTTGCAAAGATGGTCTGATCGATAGGGCGGACTCTTGCATTGCATCAATGATGACACTGCACAATGAAGCTTCTTCTTCCGGCATCACTCTCTGTTCGGACCTTCAGAAGATCGTGTCCTAAAAATAGAGGAGATGGAATTATGTGAGTTATGGTAGAGCCAAACCTTTCGAGACGTCTGAGACTAGATACGGTTTCTGAGCAATGCGTGATCATCAGAAGGATATCATGGACAAAATGCATAGTGAGAACGTCCAAGGTCCCAGGTATCGGCGGACGGAAGTTGATTTTGAAACGCATACGCCGATGGTGTTTTTTAGCTACTCTAGCTTGATAGAAGATACCGTAGCTCCCCAACACATTCATCTCTGAATCGTGGATGCGCCAGGATAGATACAGAACGGTCAAATACGTCACTATTCACTCCTTGTCTTGCCTTTCATCCCCTTTAGCTGGGATGCGAACTAAACTTCGCACCTATAAGTTCGGCCACCGACACCTGTGTTGTATGTTGGATACATATCTCAAGAGCCTGCTGCCTAATGTATCTCATTCATTGTCTGTCGGTGATGGCGCCGAAGGCACACCTGTCCCCTTCCTTCAACGGGGATACCGTCTTTATGGCATATCAGTGGCATGTCAATTCTCAAGGTGACAATGAGAATCAAAGCAAGTCCTGTGGAGCGTCTCGAAACAATCTCGTCCCCATGCCGCGTCTGAGAGATTAGGTCACCTTGCGCACCACCATCGCATCTACCTTTGTTCGGGTATGCACCAAGTCTATCTTTTTGGAGTGCTGCTCCAATCTTCAAATGTGATGGGTGGTTTTCTTCAAGTATTATCGGACATCGTGGTGGCACTAGGTTTACGACATTCAGATGCATGTATGTACGTCGATTGCAAAGTCTCATCAGCTACGACTGGTAGATAGTGAGATGAGATCGCCGATGAGATAAGGTCAATTCCGCCCTTTATGGGACTCTTGTACACAGCTCGTAGTGCGAGGAGCACAACGTAGGTAAGTTCGTTGCGGTCTCTAACATAGATCTCCCTGATGTAAAGTCATGCTCGTTAAGGACATTGTATACTCCTCCCAGCACACAGGCTGAGTCCCTGCTCGGTCGTGGAAGGTGTTCGCGCTGGCGAGAGAGAGTTCCTTTCAATCGTTGTGGAGAATCATGGATCAAAGCATGAGGCCAAGAGAAGGTGGTAGGGAACGCACCTCTTGCGATAACCGGCGAGTCTACATCATCTCGTCTCCGTCGAACGATAAAAGAAGATACGCCACTGAGTTCGACAACACAAATTTACGACAAAAACGTTGACCGATTTGGGGCTGATTGCTCGCGGTGCTGGTACCGCGAGGCGGGGCTCGAGGGTGGAAAAGGACCATACTGCCGCTATTTCCCATGGGTCCTCACGTAATGTGGTTTGTAGTCTTCATGGACGACGAATAACCGAAGCGCTTGAATTGCGGGAATGTGTCCACAGTAATCGAACAAGGCTGGAGGAATGGCAGTTTACACCCGAAAAGTGCGGCGTATCATTCAATCACCATCATCGGGATCTGTTGAAGTTGAACTTCGATCTGACGCATGGGCAGCTTCTCTCGAATCTAAAACAACAAACTCGGTCGAGATGGATACAAAGTCGAAATCTTTCGGAAATCGGAAAACATCCCTGCACCCGACTTCGCAAACTACGGACGGCGTGAAGAAATAGAACTCGTTTCAATCCAGACACCATCTCGCAACCTCAACTTCAACGGTCAAAGACCAAACACCCTCTGTGGAATCGCGAGGGTGCTGCCCGCGCAGTCGCGCTCATTAGTGAGAGACGCGATCGGGAGACTTCCAGATCAGGTTGATCGGCGCCCTATTTGGGACGGAGCTGCTTTATTCCATTCGACTATCGTGGGTTCGACCCCCTATCTACGCAAAAAGAAAACCTCAAGTAAGACCGCCAATCCCTCCGCTCCGCCCTCTCTGACTCTTCCCACCTCTTCTCCAAACTGCTCCGACTCTTCGATTCAACTGGGACGTTCACTCGCAGCCTTCAGCTCCCGTCCACCGAATACGCTCTGCTCAAAATTGCGGACAAAGTCATCAAATGCACGTAAATGACCTTGCGGGAGGGGAAGGTTTGCCCCAAAGAAGTTGTCTGCAAGTTCTTAAATGAGACTGAGGCTTCCATGACCATCACATGCGGCTCCATCCTCTGAATCAGAAAAAGTCGGAGGGCGAAACCTGTCAAAATAGCGGGTTATGGGCTGCACAATCGTTGGCAGAATCGCGAGAGGTCGGCGAACGTCGATTATCAATCAACAACTAGCTGGTCTGGTCAGGCCCGGGAACCGTCCAGCTTGGGCGATCTGTGGTATAGTCATCATACGCAAGGTTATGATACTGGGCACTAGACAAAACTTGATCAAAAACACGAACTTTCGAGAGACGATGAAAATATCTTTGAAAGTGCAAATGAAATCAGACGAAGTGATGCCACTAAATTCTGCGTCAATTGTGATGACCTGAACGGCAAAGGGGAGGCTTACGACCTTGGATATTGAGAAGTCGACAACGCAGAGAAAACGGAGCTGCTAAGGACGTCGAAGCAACGACATTCAAATTCCTCTCCCCTCCACCTCTACAACTAGTTGCCCCCTGGGCTCATATTACTATTGCTTCTCCGAATCGAAAAGGTCGGGACTGTTGCGGACTGTGTTGGCATTGCCGCAGACCCAAACATCGAAGTGGGACTCTTGAATCTTAGGGACCCATTCGAAGTTTCAGGCAGGGTACGCAACTTCGCTCTTGGTGGAGGGGACGGAGGATCGTTTGCCGATAACTGGTCTTATGAGCTTTGCGAGGGAGGAACGTGTTTTGGCGCAGAACCTGCCGATAACAATTTGTGATAGTTCATAATAAAATACATCCTATGAAATGGAGAGGAGGGACGTGAGAGGTCGAGAATATGTATACACCCATAAGCCAACCGAACGTATGAGCAGAAGGGGAATGCACACCTTGGGGGNAACAAAAGGCCACGGCTGTTCTCCGCTCCGCAATAGTATATTGCCACACATTTCCTAGTCCTGCCCTTGATTGCAAGCCAGTTCACTGCAGCGGGTCACCTGGGCCCCTCACCCTTTCATTGAGGTATCGAATACGTATCTTGTTGAGAGAAATATGGTCGGTCGTGATTGGTTCTATCCTCTAGGGGTATGCAACATCGTCGAATTCGTCGGTGGTGGTTCAGGTAAAGGGCGTATCAATGAGAGGGGCATCAAGAACGGGTGGGCAGGAGGCCTTCCGTGGCCTTGCCCCACCAACGACGAACGGAAGACAGCGAGAGATGGCGAAAACATCGACGTTTGCTTGCTGAACTGTGTCCTAGAAGCCCTTGCCAAACAGCGGGCAAATTGATGGCATACTCAGCCCTGCGGCATCTCGGCCCAAAGTTCGCCATTATTCGGCATTCTCGGCAAGAAGCACTAACCAATTTGCCAATCGAAGGAAACGGCGATTCTTGCTAACAACCGGTAAAAGCTGGGAATAGTTTCCACTTGAAATGCGCGCTGCCCACGGCACTCAGGTATCGTTCCTCATCTCATTGGGCTGTCTCAGAGACGAGTGCGTCGCCTTGCCAAACTCTGATGAGAAAGACCCAACTCGGGACACTGATTTGAAGACGGCTATTTTTATTGCAACATCAAACCAGTTCTTACCGGCATCCACCGCACTTGCTTTCGAACGGCCAATATCTTGTGCGACCACCTAGCTAAGATCACGGAATGTTACTAAATGGTTCATAGACATCTCAGGAGGCGTCTTCCAAGCAGTCATCCACCATCGGAAAGTCGATGTTCTTGACGAGTAACTGACGTCCCTGACTTGGGTGGCTAGCCGGCGCGCCCGCACTGCCGTACGTAGTCCGAGTGCCTGTGTGCCGACTGACTTACAAGGGTAGCTTGGATGTCAGCTAGGTAGCCATGCAACCCCGTGGTCCTATGTTATGAAGAGTCAGCATAATGAGGGAGTGCATAACTCACATCACATCCTCGCTTGACGAATGAGAACGAGAAACCCCTCAAACTACGACGTTCAGCCAAACCCTGAATTTCGTTAAATCGAGATAATTCAAGGTATTTACTAGAGCAATTGGAATCAAGGTTCGAGAAAGCAAGGTACAGAGCCGAGACGGATATACTATAAAAAANGGAGAAAGTAAAAGTTTGGATGAAGCAGATGTAGGAGGGGAGGGGGAGGACGAGGTTGTGAGGATTGGTCTTTGTTCAAGTTCGTGCAGTTTCGCTCCAGTCAAGTTGCGATTGGATCTGGGCGCTGAAGACGATGAGTGCACGGCCCGGCGAATCAGAGGTGAAGTGTGAGGAGTTGTCGAAGATTTTCGAGCGCTCGACGGTCGGATGCCACTCGAACAGAGAGCACCTTGTCGTCGGCCTAGGGTAGGATATGGATTGAGGGAACAGGGGGGAGGCCTGGACTGCTCGAGTGGACTGTCGATATTGAGCTGCAGTTTGGCGTTTGTGGATGTGGAGTTGAGACATTGGCATCGTAATTTGGTGGAGGCTGGACGATGTCGAACGGTCATTCGTCTACGTGAGCAGTCATATCATCAAGAAAACAGTCCCATGAGATGACACATTGGCGACACTCCAGGCTCAGCCATGAAACCTTGTTTTTCCAACAGGAATGGCTGTAGCTGCTCTGGCATCCCTGTGAATTCACCGCTCATTATCTTGGGTTGCGTAGGTTCTGGGCAAGTCTGAATTACTCGTGGTGTCCGTATTGCTCGGGGGCTTAAAGGACGAGCAAGAGGAGAGCGGACTTGAGTGCCACCACTACCACTTTCACTGCAATTCGCCCAACTCACTCGGTGACAGAGTCGATAAAAGCCACCTTTGCCATCACTATCCCCTCTTCATCATGGTCAAGCAGTGAGCTCACCCCCAAGACAGTCGGTTTGTCAAACACCTCCATCTCGGTCGTTCCTTCCTCAGGCTCTGCTCGTTCGGACTTTTAGAACATGTTCTATTGCATTAGTCATAGTAAGGATTGGGGATCGGTGTTTTGATTGTCAAATTTGACGCATGATGGTGTAGGCTTCTATTCTTCCATAATTTTGCTTCTTATGCCCCTGTTCCCGGTCAGCGACGTCACTGATAGGAATGAGGGGTGCTAGGCGAGCTCTCACCTGTANTCCCCACCTGAGCCCTCGCTGTTGCCGATGTGAACGGGAGAACAGTGTCTAAGCCCGTTACACACGGTGGACTCGACTTCGCATTCTGACTCTAACCATACTCTTGTGTCGGGTGTCGATGCAGATTTATGAAGAATCGGGTGGCTACTTCATCGTCCCATGCCCATCCACACCAGGGTGCATAGGTGAGTTGACGAATTTGACATGGAATATGATGTTGAGCGTCTTGCGAGATGCTTGATAGTGCTATGGAATAGGGCTTGAAGTCATGAGGATGATACATACATTGCTGTTGTTAGTAGGAATGTCTGGGCCCAAAGCCTGGCCCCTAAGATTTGAATAGTCACCTCCTTAATCTGACACCCCTATCTGTTCCTTGAAGAGTGACTCCCCCAGGACTCAAAGAAACTCCGTGTCTCCAGTCGATTGGGACTTTAATCTCAATTCGTTCGCCATGGCATCTGCTCCCTCCTCAGTGACTCTTTTCTCCCTGGGTGCATCTGGTCCTTTGGCTTTCCTGCTTCATGCTGCTTGGAAAGTTCAATTATGCTTCAAACCTCGCCCGATAACAAAGGGGGTGGGGCGTTGACGCCCGAGATGGCTTTGGTCGTAGTCTCTCATCCTGTTCATGGGCAGCCCCAAGGTCTGCAAAAAGGGAGGTCAAGATGGAGTGCACAATTCACCGCGCCCAAGTAATCGTCCGGCACAGAATGCTTCCTTTCAAAATTTCCATACTCCAAGCCGAGAGCTGGATGCAGTGGTCTGGCTTTCTCTGGGGTCGGCTCGCGTCTCATCCGCGATGCCGTGATCTTCACTCTGCGCTCGGATCTAAGAAGCTTGCTTAGAAAGGTTTGCTAGGGCTTCTTTGTGAGAGAGTCTCCAAACCGCCGTTCCAAGGCATCCTTTTTTGTTCAAATGCGGACATGTGCACAGGGTCAGAGACTCTGCGTATTTACTAGTGATCTCATACCCACCCAAATGCCCGTTTTGTGATTGGACGATCAGCCCTGTTCGCATTGTATACATTTGATTGCTTTGACAAATCATCCCTTAAGTTACGACACTTGGTCGTAAGCGCCCTTGATAATAGGCATCTACTCCACTATGCTGCGCATCCGACTGACTCTGACAAAGCTATTAGCCAACCTTGAAGGAAGAGACAAATTTGTTCGATCCGATTTTTCTACATGAATGTCGAGAGCGCTTACGAAGCTGATTTATGGCGCTACTCCGAGTATCATCAACCCGAATTGCACTGGTGGATGCGGCGCTTGGGTCGGAAATGGCGGGGTGTGTTGCTTCTTGGTCATTGCACCAATGCCTGGGCGGCCGGGTGGCAAGGGCATAGTCTCTGAGTAAGACCTATATGGGTGTCGAATAAACCCGCAGCTCAAAGTGAACCGGCAACTCGGAATCCACGGGTAGGAATGGCAAGAATCCATGCGAGTCTACCCCATATGCACGTCTATAGAATTTGCAATGGACATATAAAAGCTCGATGTTTCGCTCAAGGATTAGACAGAACTCACTCCTGCACCCAGGCCTACGTTCACAGCTCTCTATTCGAGTTCTTTCAACTGCCAGAGTTCACCGATGCTTTCCAAACCTTTCGCTATTCTCACCACCTACCTGTTAATTCTCGGCACCCTCTCCACTTCATTGGCATTCCCTGGTCTCCAGGTCCCCAACAGGGCCTTGTTGAGACGCCAAGAAGGCGGGGCCTCTACTGGTTCTCAAGGAGGAGGAAGCTCTGAACAGGGAGTCGATCCGCCTCCACCACCTGGTCCTCCCAGCTTCACCGGAACGAAGTTGGTCAACGATGCGGATCACCCTTGGCAACCGTTGAGAGAAGGCGATATTCGCGGTCCTTGCCCAGGATTGAACACTCTTGCGTCTCATGGTGTAGGTTCAAATCTATCATAATCGCATACGTCCCAATGTGACTAACAAGGCTTTGCTAGTATCTCCCCCGTGACGGTGTCGCTACTCCCGCTCAGATCATCACAGCCACTCAAGAAGGTACGCATCTCAACGAGACGACGGAAATGCAGTTTTCCTGACTCTTTTCCTCTATACTAGGATTTAACTTTGAGAATAACGCTGCTATTGTCGCGACGTATCTTGGGCACCTCTTGAACGGAAACCTGGTCACCGATCTCCTTAGTATTGGCGGCGCAACCCCAAAGACTGGGCCTCCTCCTCCTCCTCCTGCTCACGCCGGTGGACTCAATGTGCACGGAACTTTTGAAGGTACGTACTATGCTGTGTTCGGAAACATATCCAATCAATGATCTTTGCTCCCTTGTTCCAGGTGACGCTGGTATGACGCGCGCGGACGAGTTCTTCGGAGATAACCACAGCTTCAATCAAACTTTGTTCGATAAGGTTCGTTCGTTCATCCCCTCTCACTAGCGTTTAAGAAGCCCCGATTTACTGACAACTTAATATTATACTTTAGTTTGTCGACTTCAGCAATCGTTATGGCGGAGGTTTCTACAACCTGACCGTCGCAGGCGAGCTCCGCTACTCGCGCATTCAAGACTCCATTGCCACCAATCCCGAGTTCCAATTCAAGAATGTCCGCTTCATCACGGCGTACGGCGAGACTGTCTTCCCCATCAACCTCTTCGTCGATGGGCGAGTCACAACCGATCGTAAGCTCTCCATGGAAGATGCGGCGTCGATCTTCAGGGATATGAGGTTCCCAGACGACTTCCACAGATCTGCCGTCCCTGCCAGCAACGAAAATGCCGACCAGGTCCTCGCGGCGCACCCTTGGGTCCCTGGTGGCAACGCGGATAACCAAGTCAATAACTACGTCGAAGATCCCAATTCTGCGGATTTTACTCACCTGTGCCGTTTGTATGAGTTTGTGGTGGGGAGTGTGCAAGAGTTGTATCCGAACCCGACTGGAATCTTGAGGAGGAACTTGATCAAGAACCTCCATTATTGGTGGACGGGAGTTAATGTTGCCTTTGGGGGATGTGACGAGTTGTTCCCTTACGGCCAGTTGTAGGGTACTATTGTTCCAATCCCTTAGATATGCTTACATCTGAGGATATGTAGTTGATCTTAAGTTTTCGTTGTTTATGGGTCTCCCGTTTGGGAGACTTGTGGGCTTGTACAATAAGTAACTCTTCAATCGTCATAATTGTTGTCTCTGCAGAATCTGTTTGACGTATCCTTTGCACAATCCCGTCATCGATCACTATATCCTTATAACCCAAATCTTGATTCAGCAGAGGATTAGCTCAGGGCGGAAGCGGGTGTCGATGGTGGTGGGTATGGTAAGAAGGCCCACGCCCGTGGGATACGATGGGTAAATTGGCGCGAGGCAGAGGGTGCAGCTTGGGTGTATTTAATTTCGGTATCTCTACGTCTTATGGTAGCAGTATCTCCCGCCAATAGCACTGTAGCCAAACTGCTTTGGCAGCACTTAAGTCCCGGTCGCAAAGACAGAAGCGATAACAGTCTCACCGAAGCAGAGCTAATACAACTGATGGAGGCGTGTGAGCTCATTGTGGCTGTTGGCGGCAGTGGAAACAGACTGACCTGGTAAGGCTTGCGCTCCTTGTCGTGGTAACGACAAAGCGGAGTTCAACCAGACCTAAGACCTTCAGCTTGTGCCCCCTTGCCTGCACGCGTCAAGCATTGGCACGGCAAAGTCCAATCCCGAATGACTTACTGCCTTCGACAAGCTCGCCGAGCTTGGAGATATGCTTGGGGTTCGCCTCGGTGCTCCCCTCGTAGAACTCAGCCGCAGTGGAGGGTGGGGAAGGTAATATTGCTCCTACCAAGGTGATGCTGCTAGCGGTCAATGAAAGCATACATATCGATTCATGTGCTAGGGAGTAGGAGATGCAGAGTTCCAGTGCTCCATAGCATTTACACGATCCTGATTAATCCAACCGCCGTCCCAGTTCCCTCATCCGCCTTCCCAACAATATCATCGTCCATGCCGTTATCTGCGCTCCGATGAGCGACCGTGGGGTCGACAGCACGAAGGGCCATGAAATCGTCTACCTCATCAAACTCCAACAGCACGTCCCAATGGATAGCTCAGTCACCACTCGCTCGAGGACCAAGCCTAGGCGACCGAGGTCCTTCCCATCTGACCAAGTATTCTTGAGTCCCTCCTATTCTTCCGACGAAACATTCGAGCTTGTGCCAAACCCCGGATGGGAATGTCCTTCCGAGCATCGATCTTCGTCCCGGAAACATATGGAATGGGAACTGGTGAAATGGGTAAATCGATCGAGTTCGCGCAGCTCGGAAATTGAGGCGAACAAATAGCTCTGCCTAGGCTAGCCATCTAGACAAAACATGAAACACGACTTCATCAGTCATGTTTGCTAGCTCTTCGGCCAGCGAGGGTGTCATGGAGGGTGTCATGGAGAGCTAAGCGGAGGTGTCGACATCGGATCGAGTGGGAGAAGCCGAGGACCAGGATGGACTAAGGGAGAAGGGAGAGCGACTTCGCTGGGATCGATGAAGGTGAATGCAAGAGGAGGTGGAGTGACGTTTCCTTCGCTAGCAGCGATCTTCGACCTACAGGGTCGAACGAGAGGCGGGGGGCTAATCATCTTGAAAGGCTGAAAACCAAGCAAGGAAGAGATCACATTAGTTCGCAACCTGGAGACGAAACCCCGAGAAACGTACCATAGCTTCGACATTCCTCACTCTACCCACCAGGTGACTTGCATGATGCCGTCTTCCATACAACGGATTGGTTGCAGACGCATGCACCGTCCGGTTCTTCGTCAATGCATCCGTCCATTTCCCATTGCCAACCACCTTCACGTATTCAACGACAGCAGTCGTCCTCTCCTCGGCTCGTACAGCTGAGTCACCGATCCAAGAGCATTCGTCACATTTGCAGCAGAATCGGCTGAATCCTGGACCGATAAACTCTACCGTCGGTTGCTGCTGCTTCACTCCCGCCTCACCTTCACTTCGAGAGTCACCAGGCGATTGGAGAAGGGAATTAAGGCCAACGACGGCAACCGAACGGATCCCTTCTGTTGACTGGCGTCTTGCGTATCCCCTCCAGGCCGACCACCACTCGAACCCGAGAACCTCCGCCTCTTCCTTTCTTCCTCGCTTTCAAGGGTCGAACAGGCTTGATGACGCCTCCACATCCACTCTCCGTGCTCCTTGGAAAGAAGCCTCGAGCTGCACCCGGCGTCAAACCTTCACCGCCCTACTCGTCCTGCTACTCCCGTGGTCGGCGACCAAGCAATTAGTTCGATGGAGTTGTTAATCCGATGTTGGCGGCTTCCAACACAATTCCACCGAGGAACATCATACCGGGAACACGGTTCCTCCAGCCTTCAGAGCTGCACTCCAAACTCAGCTTGCGTCGTTGGTATCTTCTCGGTAGGTTTAAGCCGGTGAATGGGGAAGGTGATCGATTGGAGGGCGATGCGAATGAGCCGTGCTACGAGGACGACTATTCCTTCCTTTGTAGTACGCCAGGTTGGCTCGATGGCCAGCACGACGAATACGGCAGCGCATATGCGAGGAGCCGATCTAGAGTGCGAACACAGAGAGAGGGAAGCCGCTGGTACTCTCTTCTCAACCTCCTTGAGCGTCTTGATCGCGAAGCACCGAAGACGCGGATGAATACGCATACGCCGTCGTACGAGGAGTCGTGAAGTTTGCAAGCCCGATGCTGGTATGTTGAAAGGAGGATATCGGGCTGACGTGGAGAGCTGGAGTTGCAGAAGTCGACTGAGGAGAACGGATTGGTCAAGAAATTGAAAACAGGGAGTGAAAAGCAACGGAAACGCACGGCAACAGTGAATCTCCAACCTATTCGGCAAACCACCAAATGAGAGTCGTTCAACGACACGATGGGTTTTCAGCGAAAAAAGAGCGAGAGGTGTGGTGGATCTTGATTTGGGTCCGACGAGGGTCAAGCCTCGAGTCTGCATTCGACAAGTGAAAGGAGCGTTTCAGTGGTCGATGACGACGAGAAAAGACAGTACTCACCAAACGTCCAACATCGCATTTATTCCATCCTCTTCCATCCTCACGGTCTCTCTGGGGCTCCTTCCTCCCTTCGAGGCTTTCTTGGGTATATCAACGAGGCTCGCGATCTCATCAACCCGCCCACTCGGTTCCTGAGTATCGGTGGATCGAGGTTGAGGTCGAGCACTTCGGTGACAGACGCCAAGTCCAACACGTCCCAGAACTGAAAGCCCGATACGTGAGCGAGGATAAGGAGTGTACTAGAGAGAGGAAAAGGCGTCAGCACGTGAACATGATGAACGAAGCGGACAGAAGTGAACGAGGAGAGACGATTATCATTCACGACGGTTCAAAATTCAAATCGACAGGAATCGTGTAAGCATATGTGATTTACGAAAACGAAGGGAGAAGGAGGGAGGAAGCAAAAACAAATACAAAAATACTTGCCTTGCCTTCCCTACCTCCCCGTATCCCACACCCACCTCTGTGCTTCGCCTTTGATCCAGGACCTCGCCCGTCTAACCGTATATTCAATTTGCCCCTTCGTCGTCTGGGTTATACGTCAGTCCCGGAAAAAANTGCGCATTTCGTTGTCTAGGTCTTGGAGTTGTCCGGGGTCGGGTTGTTCCTCGCCTCTTCGGATCGATTGCACACGGGCACAAGCAGATGAGGGAGAGGTGAAAAATGGAAGGAGAACCATAGGATCAGTAAACAGATAGAGAGAGGGTCGGGAGGGAGGAGGAACTGTGGGAATACACCATTCAGCCAGGCCATCAATCCCAGATCATCGGCATCCTCTGCCGCCTGTGGCTGTGACACACCAGTCCTTGTATTCAGCGGATTGGAGAGAAAAGGCGTCTCAATTTAGCTACTTTACTACAGAAATTAGTTGGTGGAACGGCTCTTCAGACGTCGCTGAGGTCTACCTCGGGATACCGAGAGCATAACCACTCAAAACCAGACTTCGCCGCGATATCTTTCGCTTTCTGCTTCTTCATGGCGGATCCTTGACCGACCAAGAATACATGGTCGTTACGACTGTGGTCTACTACTGAAGTGGATCCAAGGTTAGTGGTAGAGTTATACTCCGAATGCCACCGGCACTCACACATAGCTTCAGCAAACCATCTCCTTTCGTAGCTTCCGAGGACTCTCTCCTCGGGTACTTGTACTGTGCAGGGTCCTGGTGCCAAGAATTCAGGCTTATAAGACCCAGTGACTTTCACATGACGTCCACGTGCGTTTTTGATGGTCACTTCATTCTATTTCCGTTTCGTTTCGTACCTCCCCCACCATCGACTCCGCTCTGCATGTTTCATCCCACACCTGTGTCTTACTGCGTTGCAATGGCCTTGCAGGCCCAGGTTGAACGTCCGTCTTGATCCTCTTTTCATTACACCCTTTTATTTCAATCCGCGTTCTCGCACACGTACCCTCAATTCTGCCTCATTCGTCATTCGTTGGTCATTGCCATGCTTTCTAACGATGCTCACGTCGGTCGCCTGGCTCGTGATGCCGTTGTACTCGCCCATGTTCGTAATCTGTTCTTCCTAATTGCGCTCTTCGATCAACGTCCTTAGCAAGCGATTGTTTCCACCGTGGCCTGCGCTCTCGTCGGCTCTCAATGCTCCAAAACACACATCGTTCCTGTGCCTGTAGACCGCGGTTTCAACTCTCTGGCTCGTCCTGTTGACCTGCAGCTGGACATTTATCTTGAAGTCTACCCTGAGGATCGACCGTTTGTTGTCGACATGGATGAATTCATGTATGAGTTACCTCCCAACTCGTCCGTGAGCTCCCCCTTTGGTTGGACGGTCTTCATGTCAGTACATGTAAGTGGGTGCTCTGTACGCTCTTTGCAGATACTGACACTCTGCCTTTGGTTTCGTAGCGTAACCCAAACTTCAATCGCCTCGTCCCTTTGTATCCCCGCGCCGACCTTTTGCCGTCTGCTGTTCGCGGGTCTTTCCTCATCGTGAAGAGCTCTCCGTCAGGTATTGCGGTCGATGTTGAGGACCATGACTTGCCCATCATTAAGGAAGTCATAATCGAGTATGTCTGTTATCTGGTGCTCTGCATTGATCCTTCGTCTAACCTTCATTGGTAGATGCCTGCTATCGCGTGCACCTCGTACTGGTTCATAGGTTATTTTCGCGGTATTGGAGCATCTGTTCTTTCATCGGCCCCTCTCCCTCCTGAAACATGTCCCTCAATCAATAAAATTTCGCATATACGTCACATTGTCTATCATCGGAAACAGTCAAACGCTTTTACTGTATCATTGGGTTTTAAATGAGTTCTCTGCCTTGCATGTTGTCCCTTCACCTCAGCATGGCATTTCCAAGTTCCCTTCCTCTCGCTGCATTCCTACCTTCCTCGCGCCTGTTATCTGCTCTCCCAATCTCTCCTGCTAGATGCTCCCGACTTCCATCCGACGAGCATGCTTTGCTCCTTCCTTCGATCTCTAGAAACCATATCGCTAACCACAGTCCTGCTCTACTCGTCATCGCGACCACCAGAGCTGCATTTCGTCCTTTCACTTCTATCCGTTATGGTGACCGCGTTTTCTTCATGTCGGAAATGCTATCATCCATCCTTAGCTTTTGCGATCACTCCACCGTCATGGCTCTCTCCCGGGTTAATCGACGTGGTAGATCCCATGCCCAATCTGAAATTTGCTTCCGCATTCGTGCCGTTTTGGCACCCTTCATTGACGACTGTGACTTTGGCAGTTTCCTGCGTATGCTGGAAGACACCGGGGCTGTGATTATCGGGTCCGTCGCTCGCCGCCTGTTCCTTATTAACGCGATTTTTGTTCAAGACTTGCAAGGTTTAGTCTTTCCTTCCTTGTGCTTGTATTGCCCACGCACTGACATTCGTGCCTCTAGGGTCCGACTGGGATCGTTACACTTCTTGCGCAAATCTTAACCTCGCTGCCCCCCCCGGTCGTCAGCAGTCGTGCGTGCGGTGGTTCGCCAGGCACGGTTATTCGTCGTGGACCCCAGAAAACGGCCGTAAACCAGCCCATGGTTTTGCCCACGTCGCTACTTCGTATATAACAGGTCGCAGAGAGTTACCTGCCGCAAAGGTGTTGTATAATAGGTTGTTTATGGCGATGTCCGCATGTTCACTTCCTTTCCTTCAGACCGCCACCGTCGGCATCACCCAGAGTCGCAACGGAGTCATGGCTGTTGTCTTGAACTCTGGTTTCACTGCGCAGACTAACGCTGTATCTGCTTCCACTCTCTATTGTTTTTACCCCAATCTCGCAACGAGTGTTTACAGTCTCCGATCCGACCTCTCTCACACCACCGTTCGACCCGTTCCTTGGACTCCATTCAAGATCCAATGCTCCAATTCTGAATGGTCTGAACCCTGCGGACCCTTCTGCCCAGCTATTGCCAGGAAGACGGCCAGCGACAAGGGTGTTGCTTCTTTTCGTTGGAATCCGGACGTATACGTTCCCCCCGCCCGACACGAGGACACTGATTTCCTTGTGGCTCGACAATGCCTGAAGTGGCAGTTTTCCGTTGCATGTCGCAATCCGCACTGCATTCATTTCACTCCCAACCCTTTTAGGCCCCGTATGATGTAGTGTAAGATTATGCGGTTCTTCTACCCTCGTCCCTTGTAAATGTTTACCCATCGTTTGTACTGATTTATTACAAATGCTGGTGGAATCGTTACCAATGAGACCCTGATTACTGTCTGTAGCCTCCTTTCTACTTGTGCCAAACCCCGCTCCGGGTGAGACAGGACGTCATTTATATGTCTGATTTGCCCCTGGTTCCCTTACTCCTCACACCCCTCTTCCCCGCACGCCTTGCTGAGTTTTTCGCGATGAACACCCTATCTCCCAATGTGGACACTTTGGTTAATGGTACGCTGGTATGCTTATGTTTCTTTAACCATTTCTGATTCGTTCGCCAGTTCCTTCGTGGTCGACGTGCCCTCCCGAAATCCACCAGCTCGTTTTTTCTTTCCTCTCTGTATTTCAACTCCTCATGGTGGCCGGTTCATCGCGATACAACTATTTCGTGGTTAAGAAACATATTCGAGATCGCGTCAACGACCTGCTCAAGCAGTGGTCCCTGCCCAACGCTTTCGTGGAGTTCATGAAGAATCACGATGTCGTCTTCTCGGGCTCAGCTGTGCTTGCGCTCCTCGAGCCAGATTCCCTGACTCCCAATGATTTGGATACGTATGTACCACTCGGCGCGTTGCCCGCGGTGGAAGCCTTCCTTTCTACGCACACTCTGTACATTGCCTTCGACAATCTTCGTTCAAGCTTGGGAGACGAGGCGGATGAGTATGTTTCAGATGGAACGGCGGATACAGGTACAACGACCAACCCTCTCCATCCTGCGTCTTCACTCATTATTTCTAGGTGTAAATGCTGTCGCGTTCTATCGGCATCCGACCACAAATGCGGTCCTCAATGTCATTGAGACCACGCACGCCATTCCGATTGCCGCTATATTCAAATTTCACTCCACATTCGTCATGAATTTCCTCACCTATAACGCCCTAGTTAGCGCCTATCCCAGAATGACTGCAGATCACGTCGGTTTGGTGAACACCCGTGCTCCGACCATGTCCCTTCGGATGCATCGCTGCTTGCTCAAGTATGGGGTACGTGGCTTTAACGCTTTGGACAGAGCGTTCGATTGGACCAATGAAGAACACGATTGCTTTACGTATCCTTACTGCGGTCCCTGTCCGCGCGTGGTGTCGGACAGGTCGACGATGCGCATCGGTCTTGCGTTAGATATTGGGTCGCTCCCGGACGTCATTGACCCCCAGTTGTCGTGGTCCTTGGCCCGTCGCTATGATTGCAGCCTCGTGAAGCGCATTGTTGCCGAGAAGGGCTTGGTCACTGCAGGCATACCGTCTTAGTATACGAACATTACTGGTTGTTGAATTTCACATGTTTTTCCCTTCTCGTCGCCAGCGGTAATTTTATTTAATGCGAATCTATACAATTCCTACAGTCTTTCTGCACTCCTCCCCCTGTTTCCCAGCAATTACGCCTGATATCCGCGCAAACGTCTTTTCGCCTCCGCGTCACTCACCCCGATTCGTGTCAATGAACTTTCGTTTNAAGAGTCTTCCCCTTTCTTGCACGTTCTACCACGGGCATTGGGTGACGCGCCCCGTCTGTAATTTTGTCGCGATCTTGCATGTCTTGCATTCGTTTTGCCGCCGCCTGGTGTTCATCCTACATTGAGATATGTTTTCAGATGAAAATTGTTCGACTTACGACTCGAGCCTCGTCAGAAAGCAAGATTAAGGACCGCAACGTTGGCACAATTTTGCACCCTCCTTCGAACAAAGGGTAGCATATGAATGCAACTCTGGCTTCAACTACATCCCCGTTCTTGAACGTGGACGGAGGAACTTCTTCGTACCTGGGTCTGTGTCGTAAATATAGCTTAAAAATGGGTAAACATAGGACTGACCTTGCTACTCCGCCTTCTTCTGTCGCAAGCCTCAGATATTGAACTACGTTCTCGATGCCGTGGACGAAATCTTCCCCTCGGGCAACCTCCAATCGGTGATCAGGATCTACTCCTTTAGAAAACCCTTCATGCTTCATCATCGGTGCCACTCTGCGGTCTGTAAAGTAACGGCAATGGGCGTCTAATGCATAGTGCCCTTCGTACTCGTGGAA
Organism: Candolleomyces eurysporus; assembly: GCA_027579435.1. NCBI lineage: Eukaryota > Fungi > Basidiomycota > Agaricomycetes > Agaricales > Psathyrellaceae > Candolleomyces > Candolleomyces eurysporus. Next base: position 31,988 of record JANBPK010001215.1, on the reverse strand, counting down.
AGCCATGGATATGACTGGTCGTCCGCCGATAGCCTTGCGAAATATATTCTCAACTTCTTTAATCTTCTTCTCCATCTCTCCGTACACCAATGCGCCAAGACCGGTGAGCTTGACGAACTGGCGCAGATTACGGATCGTCGACTTGTCCTTCGGGGAACTGAAAATTCGTCAGGAGCCTCGTTCAATATCAATACCAGTCTGATGCTTACACTTTCCGGGTGAAAGGTGGTAACATGCTGCGGCACATAATACCGGGAATCCTGACTTGGATCTCTTCAGCATCTTCGTTTCCGGAACTCATCAATCGCCAGCAGTCCGGGTTTGAAAACCAGTCGACTATAACGTCGTCCGCCTACTTCTCGGTCAGACTAAACCGCCAATATGGAGCTAATCACTGACTGAAAGTAAGGGGAAGAACGTCGAATTCCCTCCGTCTTGGTAGCATTTCGCTAGAAACGCGTTGACCATGCTTCCTACAGGAATATATTCGTCATTTAATAAACATTTCCATGTTGTTTCAACTTACTGGCATCATCGTGATTGTAAAATGCGTTCATGATAGTGGAAGTCGTGTGGGACAAGTCGCCTGTTGCCCTCTATAAGAAACGAGGGGAAATCCCTCTGAATTCAGTAAGTCGATCGGTGTGAGCAGTCGAGCCCTCGCGATCCCCGTACCCTATTATTTTTTTTCGGTGAATCCGCACGCACTGGCCGGTGACAACTAATAAATTTTTCCATGTCACATGTTTTTTCATCGGTTGCAGCTTCTCCTGTCGTTATCACTGCTGCCAACACTCCATTGCCCACTCTGGTCTGCCCTTGCTCTGTCAACCAGCGAGAGATAGCATCCTCTGATCCGCTTTCAAATTACGGGGGCCACTGACCGTTATCTTGGTGCCTACAAATCCCCCTTTTTTCGGTCTCTCTTTCACCCGCTATTGTTATAAATTTTAAAGAGAGGATCGGCTCCGGGGCCTCAATGGTCCTAAGTATCTGCGTACTAATCGGAATTGAAATAACTGTCATGCCGGCCCACTTTAGGAGGCTCGGATTGACCAATATCGTGGGCCTGTGATCGTTGGAGCCTGTGGTGCATGTTGAATTTCATTTTTGTCTATTTTTACTCTGTATCATCGGGCAAAGATATCGGTGGTGAGCCTCGAATGTGCGTCGGCTGTGAGGCTGGAAAGGTGATCTTCGGGCTCCACCGCGCCTCCAATACACTCAAGAATTAGGGGGTGACCGTATCCCTGTTTCTCGTGCGTACGGAATTGTGCCGTCTACTGCCAAGCATCGTTGTTTGCTGAATTAATTCATCGGCCAGTCCTACAGTCGATTGTTTTTTTTTTACGTGGTGTCCTCAAGCCTCAGTGCTGTCCCAATCAAACCATTCAAAGCCCGCTCCCTTCCCCGCCAGTCGCCTGTTCGCGTTTCTAGACGCCTATCGTTGCCACGTCGCATCTTGCTTCTATACATCTTCTACGGTCAAAGGACTCTCAAGTAAACCTTTATTATCGAATGCTGCCGTGGAATCCACTTGATCGTTCATGGTCGCTTATCAGTAATTCAGTGCGGGGGCCGGTGGCCAACACCCGGCTGCTGTGTCCCGCAGAGGCTTTACCGTGTTGATATTATGCCTCCCCGGGTTGAATGTTTGTCGCTTATATGATGCATTTTCTACCCTCATTTTTAATCCATCAGTCCGGTTCATTCATTCGGGGTGGTCTTCGTCAATCACACGATGCTCGCTCCCCCCTGTTCCATCGGCACTCTCGGTCGGCCTTCTTGGCCTCGCAAGCGTATATAAAGCCTACTGGTAAGTTCTGTCGACTTTGTCTGTTTTTTCAAACCGACTCATATCGCCCTGCCAAATTTTGCTCCTCGCCTTTATCTTCTATCCCGCTCTGACAATGTCTTTGCCTACCAAGTCCCATACTGCCAGCAATACGACTTCCATGAAGGAACTGTTGTTGAAGCTCAAGCAACGAGAGCGTCAAGACGCCTTAGGAACATCGGATTATACCCAGTATGTCCCCTCCCCAATTTACGTCTGTGGTTAAGGTCTCACGGTGTACAACGCAGATCTGCCACCACTTCTACTGACAGTGGTGGCCCATCTCCATCCTTTGGCGTAGGTGGCAGTCCTTCCACCGACCCCCCNGGCTGTGTCCAATGGACCACCACCTGGTCTTCCTCACCCTCCGGCGTTCCGTCACGCCCTTGTGGACCACCCTCGTACGTCTAACAACGATTCCGCCCACACATTCAACGGTCAAGGTGTTGCCACGGTGGAATCTTCTGTGATTGCAGTGCCTTCCGAGAAAGACGCGTGCCTTGTTGTCTCGAACAGCTCCACTAAACCGAGGTCGGTACAGATTCGAACTTGATAACACTTAACATCAATTGATTGTGCATACAGAAAAAAGGGACAAGCGAAGAAAAAAAATTTCAACAGCCCGTACGCCTCCACAGGTGCCCCCTATCGAAATATCGGACGACTCTCCTGAGGAGCTTGCGTACGTATATCTCTAACATATTCATGACACATTCTGACCCTGCTCCAGAAATCGCCCTCTGGATCCTGGGGATAGTGTATACCGAGCATCCTGGCGACGCTCCCGGGTGGATGCCTCGGACTTTGGGCGAGAACCTTCTCCGCCAGTCACCCGCAAATCCGCAAGGTGAATTGCTCGTGGTTTCTGTCTGTAAACTTCTATTGAAGTCTTTCCAGACTCCGATCTTCCAAAGTAAACCCACCGGGTGCAGGTCCCCCCGTCGGTGTGGGTCATAATGTGGCCCGCTTGTCATCGCCCCCTGCGACAAGCTTACAGTCTGCCGCGAATGTTACGGACGCCTCTCGCCATGTAAAGCCCTCGGCCCAGGCCTCCAGCGCATCCGCTGATGTTGTGCGTCCCAACGCTGGCCGTTTTCAACCACTCCCATCAAAGGTCGTTTCTACAAACACCCGCTCTTCTCGGGTTTCAGCGCAACGAACCTCTGTCGTGATTCCAGTTTCGCAAACGGTCAAGCGTCTGCGGTCCAACTCTAGGTCTGAAACAGTTTCGCATGATGCTACTCAATCCACAGAATTTTCACCTCCGTACGCTTTTCTTTTCAATTAATGCCGATTGACGTGCCTAATTTGCATCCTAGGCCTAAAAAACCTCGAATTCGCGTCGAGCACCGCACCAGTCCAGCAGAAGGAAACAGGGACAACGCGAATGATCCCTCCCCCCNTGGGTTCGCCTCCGGATGTCCCTTCCCCTGTCCGGGACCATATTTTCCTGGATTTGGAAGCGGTGGATGACGACTCGAAGTCAGTTTCTGAAGATGATGAAGACATGCAGAACATGAATCAGGACCAGTACGACCTGAATGATCCTTTCATGTGAGTGCATTCATATACTAACAATTGTCGTCGTCTGATGATCTTTGCTCAGCGATGACTCTCCGATTACCAAAGACGAGCGAACTTCGATGGTTACTAATACCCTCGCGCTCTCCAGCACCAACGGAGCTCCAATGAATGACGCTGTCGCTGTGCCCGCCTCTTCTCTCAACCGTCGATCCACTCCCGATATCATGGGGAGTGATGCCTCTGGCTTTGAGTAAGCACTCGTGTTCTGAAAGACGTTAAAGTCATAACATTTTCCTGTCCCTAGCACCGAGGATGACCCCTGGCTGGCCAATCTGTTCAAAAAGATTAAGGCACGCAGACAGAAGTTGAAGCTTCGCCGCCAGGCGACGCAGGACTCTCTTCTTGGTGCGGAGCCAGCTCCAAAGCGTCACAAAAATAAGGGAAAAGCTAAGGCACGCGTGCTTTCCGACGATGAACATAATCTCCTGCCCGAAGATCTATTTCCCCTTGATGGAGATGGTTATGAGAGCATGACGGAGAACGAGCGAAGCGATCTTCTGTGAGTGCTCAGTTTTCAGTTACTCAGTGGTAGCACAAACTCACTGCGTAATAATTGTAGTAATGCTATCGAAGCAAGTCGTCGTTCTCAGCTCAGCAGTGGTCGCATAGGTGAATCAAGCCACCATGCGTCATCTTCTGGGACTACTCACCCCTCTGTTGTCGCGCAATCGGTTGCCTTGCCGAACGGTGTTCCTCAAACTCCGTCACCAGCCAACACTGGGCGGCTTCCGATCACACCATCATCAGCTGGATCGTTGACTATGGCGAGCTTGATCTCCTGTTCTTCTCCTACACAAAACAGTTCCCCTCCGGCGCCTACAGCATCACCCTCGGCTGTGCACCCCAATACCACGCGCCGCTGCACTTCCTTGCCGGATCACTGCGCTGTGTCAGATGTGACCTTACAAGATCCAGTCTTGGCGGGTGATTACGACAATCTGCCACCTCTTAGGTATGTATAATTTCCATTGCTCGGTGGCTGAGACTTATACTGTTACTTGCCTCCAGGCGTGGCATACTGATTCCATGGACTGACACGCCCGGACCGGGACAGGTATTCTTCTCTGCCTGGGGAGATCAATGTCCAAATATGAATGGACTGTGAGATATTCGCTTCTCTTCCACTGCCTTCTCATTCTCATTTTGTTCGAAAGGTCTGCATACAGTGCATTGTCCTTCGTCGACGACGGACTCCTCACAAACCCCAGTCGATCGTCGCCCATGAATACAGAGGTTCGAGAAGTTCCGGGCGGCCGATTCCACCTTTACCGCGACGGTCAACCCTTGATCGCTGTTTCCCCCGTGTTCCTTGAGCAGTCGCAGCTGTTGACCCCAAGCACAACGGGCTTGACCCAAAAGTTTATCCGGGGCATTATGCATAGTCAAGAGTGGGAGCGCTTTGTCGGGTGGACGTGTATGGCATTCGGTCATGACGCAATGTCTGCCCAACTCGCAAAGGATTCTTTGCAATTTTCAACCCGTCCACGCTTTGACTCGAAAGACGAAGGCAGTACGTGTTCTCAGTTTCGGTGCACTGCGTCTATACAGTATTGGTTCTAACGACTTCTTTCAGAAAGAAAATCGAACGTTATGTTCAAAAACACGCGTAGCCCTAGCACCCACTCCAATCACACCCCGAACCGGGTGACAGCGGACACGTTCGCGCTGCCCACGGATAGCTCTGGTGAGTTCTTTGCATCCGCTGATGTTCTTTCCTTGGCACCTGCTGACGCTCCTCGTAGTACCCGTTTATGACGCTCGTAACTCTAGCTTCAACTTCTTACACGATCTTCCAAACATGGGTAACCTACCCCGTTGGGAGGAGGAAATTCCGTATGGCTCGTTTGTTGTCGTTGGGTATACCCTCGCAGCTTATCGGGCAAAGGGAGGAAGTTGGTCCTTGTCGTGCAACATTCAGTGGGCTATTATTGTAGGCACTCCCGAAATGTAGATGAATAGAGTGCCGGACTTATTCCGTCCATCGCTTGTACAATTCCACTTTTGGAGGTTTTGAATGTGTTTTGTACGTTTTACACGATACTCTCGAATACATATCTTTTCCCTCCGTGACTATCGTGAAACCTTTTCTGAGTATGCAATACTCATACGCCATACTCGTTCGATCTATATGTCCTTCGTAGTAATCACTCGATCCTTTGTGGGTGGGCTCTTAGAATAGGAGTCGCGGTTGGAAATGAATGATGGACCAACCTTGGAACTCAGGTGAGCGTATATCTGCACCGCGTTAATAATCTTGGTCAACCTTCATGCACCATCGTTTAAGTAATTCGGTGCCCAACATCGTGGACGAATGTCTTTCCGTTTAAAGAAAACCGGCAATCGCTTTCATATCTAACCCTTTTAATTTTTTGAGTCATCTACATTTGTGCACCGACGATCGACTTGAATCCGGCCCCACCTTTTATTTCCCTATTCTTGCTTTTCTTCTCTGTCAGACACAAACCGGCGTTCATGCAGTTGCTCTCGCTCTATCCTTTACAAATGAGGATGTACTGCCATGAACAATTGGTTGAACACCTGTTCAAACGTCAAAGCCAGGCACGTTCTCTCTACCTCTGGCACCAAAATAGCGCCTGTCGTGTTGCATGGTGAGTATTGAACCATTGTCTTATTCATTGTATATGAAATCGGCAGTAGGCCAGCTGTTCTCCCCGGAAAGAAACTAAAGCCATACGAGGTGCAATTCTGGCTCCGAGCTCGAAACCTTGTTTGGAGGTGCGCATGCGTGATTGACGGACGTGAAGGTTTGGCAAAATTCACGACCAACGAAGATGGAGACATTGTTGTACGGTGCAACCAGGCACCCTTCCGTTGCGGATTTTTCAGTAAGTTCCTCTCTCTAGTTGTGATATTCGACACTGAATCATACAACCAGTGAACTTGACCAAGATTCGAGCAAGAACAACCTGGGTTGATTATTACCCGGATTTGTATTTTGACCAGACTCAGGACGAATATGCACAGGCTGTTGCGCGGAAGGGCAGATTACATAGGCGCATTGACAGATACGGCAACAATAGCAAGGAGTCCTCTTTCAAAGGGTGGTGTGGGGATTTCTCTGCGATAGTTCCTCAGCCGGGTGACATACCGGAATACGTCAATTAGGATGGTGGGCTTCCTGCGAGCATGGACATTAGAATGTCTTTTTCATCGTCCTGTACTACGCCGCGTTACGCATACCAAGCTTATGTCATTTGTTAAAACTCCGCTCACCGCGTTTTGCTTGCTTCGCCTTGTCATCCTCTTGCATTCTTACCATGGATCTGACCATGCCCACAAACAACTTGCCTCAGGGATTGGAATCCCACCAATCCACTCCGACTGCCAATGTGGCAACTAAAGTTACTAAAGATATCGAAAGTCACGAAATAAATCATCGACCCGAACCCCTAAAGGGAGGGGGGTCTACGAGAAGGCTTGAACGGACGTTCAACCGGGTTGAGCTCCAGGCTGCAACGGCCGTGGGAGGGGGGCCTTTGGCCCTTGTTGGCATTGAATATGAACTTACCTCGATAACAACGCACGACAGGCTTGCGGCCGCCTGTCAAATGCATCCGGTCAGTATCCCCTGTGTCATGCAGTTGTCCTCAGTTATACCAAAGCTAGATGTGAATGAGCTACGTGACTTCTGTAAGATGCATGGTATCAACACCACCGCTATCCACGTCCGTCCTGCATTGCTGAGCTTGCTACACCCCCACATTTGCACGCCGCGCTGCGAACAGTTTGTGGTTTTGATCGAGAAGACCGCTACCGTAAAAAGATTCAAGAACCTGGTTGCAATCGACAGCCAGGAGTTCTTGGACGCATGCAAACCTTTCATCTATGAACACATGCAGCGCTTTGTTACTGTTAGTGTGTCAAAAGCATTCAAAACGTTCGCACTGGTAAAAGTTCGAATCAACCCCCCCGAGAATGCCAATCAGGTGTCATGCTCCCGATGGGGCCCTGCCGGTGTTATCAGCGTATACAATCCTCCTTTGGAGTTCCTGTGGGATTCATTGACTATCAAAGGGCTCCAGGCGTTAGGTTTCATACACCATGTGAAGATTCCAGACAGGACTTCAAAACCAAGCAGTCAAAATCTGTTGCGGAAACACACTTGCACCTCCGAATGCCCCTCTGTCGCGTTTGACATTTTGCCTCACGCACCCCCGAAGAGGGTGTCGGCAACCAGTAAAACCTTTTCAGACGGCGATCATGTGCCTTACATTTGGCCCGAATTCCAGACCATTCGCCCTGGACAATATCCTCCGGCCCCTACCAACAAGCGAGATATCGCTGGTGTTATGCGTAAATTTTGTGCTGATTTGAGTCCTGCTGTCATTGAAGAGGGGCCGTGTGCTGTGTGTGGCCAAATAGCACGTACAGCAGAGTTGACTCCATTGCATGACCTGAATGAACACCTGGAAATGCTAGTTGAACGAGGTGTTTCTCGCCTCGAAAGATCAAACACAGACTCTGCTATAACTGATGTCCAGGGGCCCGTTATCCTACCAGACGTGAACACAGTATGTCGTGACTGCCGCGAAAGCGTCACCAAGGGTCACCGTCCTAAGATGGCCCTAGCGAACCACTTATGGCTTGGCGAAACACCCGCATGTTTGAAGGACCTAACTCTGGCTGAGCAGACTTTGATCTCGCGGGTGAGGTTCAATCGTTCCGTCGTCCGGGTTTCCAATGGCCATGCCAAAATGGTTGCTAATGTTATTGCATTTGAACATCCTTCGATGAAGATATATGAAAAGCTGCCGATTGGTAGAGAGGAACTTGATGACGTGCTAGGTGTATTCTTCACAGGGGTTTCCCCCCCCTCCGATGATGATCTCAAACGCACACCTGTCATTGTAAGACGAGAGAATGTCAAGAACGCTCTTGAATGGTTGAAGTTGAATCACCGGAATTATGAAGACCTCAACATTGATTATGCAACACTGCATTCGTACCCTTTGCACGACGTACCAGTGGATGTAGTATATGTCCAGACTACACCTGAACAAGGGAATGTCCCCGAAGGTGCAATGAGTGTATTTGACAATAGTCTTGAGATAGGAACAGTTGAGGGGCCCTGCTCATTCTCCGTTCACGGACTCACTGCAGAACGTTTTGCTTCAATGACAACCATACAGAGGAAAACCGCAGCGTTGCAACACTTGAAGAATGGGGGCGGGTTTTTGGCAGTCGGTCATGACCCAACGCCGCAGTCAATATACCAGAACGCGTCTCTGTACCCACAAATGTTTCCACACCTGTTTCCTTACGGACATGGCGGTTTAGGCCAAGAGGTCCATGCCATGATGATATCAAAGGAAAAACACCTCCAATGGATGATGCACTACCACGACAAACGCTTCCAGATGGACGCGACATTTGTTATTGTTGCTTTTAACCACCAGTCCGTTAAACAAAGCACGTCTGGTAGCTTTATGATGATCAAACGGAAGAATTTCCTACGTATAGCTGACAGCATACGTACCATTAATCCAGCTGTCCTAGCCTCAATTGCAGAACGCATGAAAGCAGGAACTAGAGTCGTCCCACAGACTCCCGCAGAGCAAGCTTGCTTCTCTCTACTGGATCAAATTGAATATGTTGGAGGCCATGTAAAGGGATCCATGACTTCAAAAAAAACAACAGAGGAATGAGCTGTGGTCGCTGATTGCATTTACTAACACACCACAGTGGTTCGTCACCTTTTCACCGTGCGATAACAAGCATCCACTTTGCATTTACCTCTCAGGGACAGACATCAAATTCAAGCCTGAGATTAAGTCTGCATCCGTTAGGGAACTGTTAGTGACCCGCAACCCAGTAGCATGCGCACGGTTTTTCCACTATATGGTGGAACTATTCATAAAGCATATCTGTGGTTGGGAGAACGATGGATCAGGTCGAGGAGTATTTGGAAAACCATCGGCATATTTTGGAACAGTGGAACAACAAGGGAGAATGACCTTGCATCTTCACTTCTTACTGTGGATTGAGGGCGCACCATCTCCTCAGGCGATGCGCGACAGGATTCTGAGCGGAGATTCACTGTTCCAGCAGCAACTTGTCGCTTACTTGGAAAGCTGTCAAGTCGGAGAATTCCAGACAGGGACAATGGACGAAGTGAAAGCAAGGGTTCCCAAGGTGGATCGTAAGAAGGATAAAGGTATTCATACTCTGTTCGAGGTGGATGACGATTTCGAAATGGCTGATTTCCCTGAAGATTACATTGACCCAACTCTTACTTTGCCTGAAGGTCCTCCTCCAACTTACTGCGATAGAAACGACGACTGCGACTGCGAACACTGTATTAACTTGGAAATGTGGTATGAACAATTCAAAGCCACTTTCGACGATATCGTCTTTCGCTCCAATGTTCACAAGTGCTTCGGACGCAAGGATAACGGGCCTCATGAAGCGTCAAAGACAACAACCAATAAAACACCTGCTCCTCGGCAACACCAGTTAGGGAAAGGTTGTGTTAACAAGCATGGTGTTTGTACAGCACGTTTTCCTCGCCCCCTTTTTCAAACCACGGAAATCGATAGTAAAACAGCGCACATCAGCTTGAAGAAGCACGAACCGATGATCAACAATGTAACGCCTGTCGTTTCGTATGCTTTCCGGTGCAACACAGATACTACTTGTCTAGCTTCCGGCACAGCCGTCAATTCTACAGCGGGCTACGTGACAGACTACATCACGAAAGGATCATTGAAAACTCACCAGGTTTTTTCTGCAATGTATAATGTATTCTCGAACAACAGCGATGTCCTCGATGGCGAGAATCAGAATCTTAATGGTGCTCGCAAATTGATATTGAAAGTTGTGAACTCTCTCAGCGCAAAAATGGAGATTGGAGCTCCGATGGCAGCGTTGTATCTCTTGCAAAATCCGGACTACTACACAAGCCACAAATTTCAACCTTTTTACTGGAAAAACTTTGTCAATTACGTGCACAAGCAATGGCAAAACTTGACTAACAATGCGCAATCTCGAGACACTGAGGATTGTTCTCGAGCACCCATCGGCGTTGATGTGTTTACAGGCAATGGCCATGACGACGCTGAGGGATTAACAAACAAGTCCGGCGACGAAACGGTTCGCATGGGCCGCAGTGGCAGCAATTTCATCAGCAAGGCTAGTACTGATGATTATCGCTTCCGACCTCTGGAGCACGAAAATATAAATCTATATGAGTGGATTCAGTGCTCCCTTAGGCACAACGATGCTAGCAGTCGGAACCCTCCCCAATACCTGCCTTTCTTTCCATACCTACCGGATCACCCAATGTCAGACACTCACGTCGTCGCATGTGACCCAGATCGACGGAGCTATGTGGTACCCAACTTTTTGGGACCTAGCCTGCCCCGGAAAGACAAGGGCGACCGTGAGGAATACTGTATGACCATGCTGACGCTCTTCGCCCCTTGGAGGACGGGATTGGATCTAAAGGCTTCAGAAAGCACATGGGATAGCGCTTTCAGACATCATGCATTCACAGAGCGACAGGCGCAGTTAATGGCAAACTTCAACGTACGATACGAATGCTATGACGCACGGGACGACTTTAGCGCTGCCTTCAAGAAAGTAAGTGCGGACGAACATTGCCAGGGTAACGACGACGATGAAAGTGAAGGCGTTCACACTTGTGAAAGTGGTTTGGCCGATGGAGACGAGGATCGCGATGAGCACCCAATTATTGGAGGACCAGAGTTCCGCACCTTGCTTCTCGCAAAAAGAAAAAGCGTGTCGATTTTGGCCGCCGCGGGTTGTATGGAATCAATGCCAATTAAGTTCAGGGGCCAGGCATGGCTTCGGGACTTGCTTGATTTGCCTTCCGTGGCAATAGATGAAACACTCAACGCCAGTGCATGGCGGCATATCATCAAAGCGGAGAAAGACCGCCTCTTCCGTGCCAAGTTCTCCAAATTTTCAAGCCCGGTTAAAGATTTCGTCGAAGGACGCATGGCCCCCGTTAGGAACGATGCATACGTTGTACCTGCCTCCTACCTGTCTCACGACTTCGTCCCGTCGAATCCTCAGTGGTCCACAGTCATGAGTGATGTCATTCGTGATTTCTCCTTGAACGACGGGCAAACAAGGGCCTTCAGGATTGTCGCCAACCATGCCACTTGCATTGCACCAGATCAACTGCTAATGCACTTAGGAGGAATGGGAGGAACGGGCAAGAGCCAGGTCATCAAAGCGTTGGTAGCCTACTTTGATCGCAGAAATGAGCCATACAGATTTGTGTTGCTGGCACCAACCGGCACAGCTGCAGCATTGATTGGTGGTTCAACGTACCACTCTTTTCTTGGCTTTCAAACGGGCCGCGGTGGCAACAACGACAACATGTCCATGCTGTATGATGTGATCGAACGCATGAAAGGGGTTGGTTATCTGCTGATGGACGAGATTTCGATGGTGAGCGCTATAAACAACTGTCGCATTAGTGCTCGATGTTGTGAAGCAATGGGTGTTTACGACAAACCGTACGGAGGTCTGAACGTCATTTCCGCAGGAGATTTCGCCCAACTCCCTCCCGTCAGAGGTCTACCTTTATACAGTAGAGCAATATCTCTTCATCAGTCCCGCGGTCAGGATCCCTCTGACCAAGAGAAGACGATTGGGAAACTGATATGGCTGCAATTCACAACGGTTGTCATCTTGACAGAGAACATGAGACAAAAGGAAAGACAAGGGAACAGAACGTCGTCGACATCACCGACTGTCATTCGTTTCAAGGTGCTTACACCTGTCTCTCCCGCGGAACCAGCTTGCAAGGTACCGTCGTTCTACGCAATTTCGACACGAGTTTGTTGAACGGACCACTCGACGGCGCTTTGCGCCAGGAGTACCGAGAGTTGAACTACTTAGACGCGGTAACAAAACTGCGTTATGAGGGTAAACTTCCCGAGCACGTAATTCAAAGAACTCGTGGCACGACAATTGCTGCTTACCGTTCATGGAAGCAGTCCAATGAAGAAGAAAATTGGCACCCCAAAATCCGCAACGAATGCATGGCGGACGTGACCCCTGCCCGCGACGTTGCATTGGGTGCTATGATACAGGTGAATCCTCTGAAAAGAAAGGCGTCAAAGGGAGGAACTGAACCGAAGCAGAAAAAACGCAAAACCGGAACGAACCAAGCTGTGCCCATCAGACAGTTGTGGCTGGCTCCTTCAGGACCCGCGTGGGATGGCAATGACTATAGCTGTGCTTACGATGCGTGGACGTCTGTGCTTTATTCGTTGTCGACGTCGTATGGACTGTCCACGACAGCTGAAACATGGAGCCGTGCCATGTATGTTTTGCTAAACGGATTCAAGGACATACTTGAGGGATCCCACAATGAGGGTGAACAACTCACTCAACTGAGGGACAGGTGGAGACATACACTGAGAGAGGACCATCCGGAAGAATATCCTGCAGGCGTTGAGGGAGCTGATCTTATAACTTTGTCTCGAGACCTGCTTGGCGCCGGCTTACACTTGGAAGATGTCGAAGTAGAGTGTGCAACGTGTGTGCGTAGACAGCAGTGGTCTGGTTGGGCTCTCAACCGGCTGGGCAGGTACAATGTTGTGAGGGACAATAACGGTGTCGCAACGGAGGTCAGAGGAAGAAACCAACCGGTATCACAGTGCTCGGATTGTTCGGGTGACCTAAACGTGGTGCACGAACAGAGTGAATTGATGTGTTTCGAGATCGTGGATGTACAAAGAACATTGGATCCGGGATTCGACATGGGTGCTGGCGTGCACTATCGCTTAGCAGGCATCATATACTACGGAGGGTTTCATTTCGTCAGTAGAGTCATCACAAAGACAGGGAAAATATACACTCATGACGGGATGCAAGGCACATCCGCCGTGTTCGACGGAGTATTGAACGATCGGTTCGACATGGCTCGACTGAACCGTTGCAACGGTAAATCACCCTCTATTGCAATTTACATACGCTTACGGTGACCTCGGGGTGGTAAGTCAAGGGATGAGGGGCGGGAGTGCAAGAAGGGTAAGAGGTGGGCAGGCTTCCTGGAAATACACGTCGCTGTACAGCACAGCCTCGAACACCACGTGTGAGATTCTTTAATTGACGTGGTCACTGCTAAGCGCCCAGCCATGTGGATAGAGTGAGGAGTAGGGGCACAGATCGAAGGGTTGGTGTATTATAGCGAACTATCACAACATGCACACGTTCTTATTAACATATGAATTGCAATGCACAGTAAAAACTCGTAAGAGGAATCCGTATTAATTTTGCAGAGTAATGATCCCCACCGACGTTCGTGATCATAGTCGAAGTGCTGGAAATCCGGTTAAATCGAAAAGCCCTCACCATGATTGTAGAGAGGTTGGGCCTGAGAGACGTATGAAAACCTTGCGTACAGCTGTACAAACGGGTCCCGCACCCCGAAATTCATGGCATGGGCGTGATAGGAGGCGATCGAGCATAGGTGGAGCCGTGTAAAGTCGGGCAGGACATTCCGGTTTTCTGAGACAAAGGCCTCAACAACTGCCCCCATCCTCGTGTCGTTTCTTGACATAACCAAAAGGTGCACTGAAGTAATGAAGCGGCCATTGGAAGAAAGATTGGAGGCTCTTTATCAACTGCAACAAGAGGGTATTGACTTGGTGCTGTGGGTGGACGGAACTGCGTGCCGTGTAGCCTGGTAAGTGTCACAGATTCGAATCTAAGCTGCTTAACTTATGACACCGTAGGCCTCTGAATGACCTTGGGGTCAAAGTGCACGAGCGCGATATCGGAGAATGGTTACGAGATCGCAACTTGGTGTGGACATGCCTGTGTGACGATGATGACGACCCCCAAATCAAGGCCATTGCCCTGATTTATAACGAAGTGGACGGAGACACTTTCCTTAGGTGTGGAAATGCCCTTGAACCGTGCAAATTTGAAGGTGAGTCCCAAAAGGAATTGATGTTCATAATACTAACCCCGTTTCAGTGAATCTTTCCGCCGTTCGTCGCAGAACGGACTTGACCAACGAGTACGACAACATCGAGCCAGGTCAGAATGAGATTGAATACTGTGACGAGATTGGGGTTAACAGCACATGGGCTTGCGTGGAGGATGACATGGGTGTGGAGGACGTTGAGGCTACGTACGAAGGATGGTGCGGTCTCTACGACGGGCAGATGATGCAACGGGAAGAGGGCCACTTGTAATAGCACATTGGTTTATTAGTTAATTAGAGCGCTAAATTATTACTGTAGCTGTAGAATCTTGACGCTGCCTGTCCAAGCTGAACTGCCCACACCATCCCGCGTACGTTGCCTTTCAATGCATGGAACCCGAATGCGTCAACCTCCCGCCGATACACCCCATGTTCAAATCTAGCAATCGCATGTTGGCGAGCATCGTCCTCACGGGGCAGGAAGTGAAAGTATTCGGTAAAGGTCATGTGAGTTCGAATGGCTGTTAGGTTAACTGACGAACATTGAACGAAGGATCCAAATGAGCATGGACAAGACTTACGCGGGAACGGACAACCGCCCTGTTGAGGGTGGCCACAGCTGACGATGTTGTTACCACCTTCCGCTTTGGAAAAACGCGCGATAAATCCCCCTGCAGGGCTCCAACAACAGCATTTCCACACGATGTAATGGTCTCGCAGCCATGCAAGTATTTCGGACGCTTGCAACTTGAGCCCATGCCGGTCACAAGGCCTTACGTTAAATCAATGGCAGGCGTTAAATCGAAAATAGGACGTCGCACCACGGATCTCGACACGCACACCCCTCGTACCAGAGAACAATGTCTACCGCTTGATCTTGGAGTTGTATCCAGTGACCAATAAGTCCATCAATTGTCCTCTGTTTTGGCATTGCTATGGTTGGTAAATAGCGAATGCCGCCAACGAAGAGGAAAAGGGACAAGGGAAATCGCAACGCGGGCGGGGGGGGGGGGAGAGTATGTTGACGGTTCAACCATTAAGCCGTACCGGCGTTCGGGGTTCCTTAACCGCCTTTCCTCCCGATCGCGTTTATTCATCTCCCAATAGGTCCTTTAATGTTAGGGGATTGAAATAATCGACCAATGCGACAGGACCAAACCAGACGAGACCACCTTTCTCTTGCAATGTTCGTTCGACATGTGCAAGTAACGATCCTTGAAATCCGTGATAACCACTGCGCAGGTGTCTCCTGTTAATAGGGGCCTTCCGAGCCCCTCTTTCTTTTTCACGCCTTTGACTCATTCATCGCTCCAACGTCTCCGATCGTCAGGCGCTCCAACAGCCGATATTTATAGGTGGGGTCTTAGTTCAAGTAACTGCTTAACGACTGCTCAACGTCGTGTCTCTCCCAATTGCCTTTCGCCCCCGTATCGCTTCCTACAAACAAACTCTGCTCAGCATGCTTAAATTCTCACCCTGGGAGCGGAGGGCTCATTTGTACGCATTGCAAAAGGAAGCGGTGGACATCGTTCTCTGGCTGAAGGATAAAGCGTGTCGTATTTGTTGGTGAGTCTCGGAGGAGCCTTTGCTCACAAACCGTTCTTATAATTAGGCCGTGCGACAACCGAGGCATCAAACTCTTGCCGAAAGATATTCCTGTTTGGCTTCAGGAACGCCATCTAGTTTGGCGGTGCGCCTGTCGGAAACCGAAGAATGCTCGTTTTGTCATCGACGACGATGGATGTTTCCGCGTAGAATGCGATGGCCCTTCACCGCGTTGCAGGTTTAACCGTACGTCGATAGGATTTCAAGTGGTTCACCGTGTCTGGCTAACATTTTGTCAACAGTGAACTTAGATCGCATCTGGGAGAACACCATGTTGACTGACGATTACTCCCATGTGCCACCTCAACAAACCCAACACCAATACGCCATGCAGTGCCGGTCCTTCGCATTTTTCTATTCCCCGCCCTATGACAATAGGAGAGAAGGGTTGGAAGCTCGGTTTGCAGGTTGGGGTGGATTCTTCGATAACACTCACATGCTTGCACCCCAAATCAACACCACTTGATGTACTAGTCAATTTTGCGACTCTGTACAAGTAGAGATAGCCGCTGGATAGCTTAGATGGTAGGCACTACCCCCCCTTCTGAAGCGCAAGAGCGGTCCATAGAACAAGTGAATTGATGACCGGCGATGAGAAACATGTATTTGATTATCGGTCACCACGTCTTGCGTAGACGAGAGACAGTAAGCGCTCCATGTGGATTAATCCGCGGCCATGGTACAGACGAAGAGCGGAGAATGACTCTGCGGCTTAATCTATACAGTCGGCACCTGAATACTTGCCGGCCGTTGACCCCTCCTTGTGTATTGATACACTCCCAAGGATCTTATACAACGGTGGAAACCACCTGTGTGAAGTGGCCGATGCTTCGCACGGCAAGTACCGAGGCATTTTTGACCGGAATCAGCGGCCGGAGTGATGGCTGCACATGCCGGAAGCACCGTCTTGGCACGCATCGACCCCCCATAGTACCCGAGTCAAAAATGCCTCGGAACTTTTGTCTCGAAAGATAGGCGGCGCTTGGACAAGTCATCGTGTCGTGCTACACTACCTTAGGCCTTGCAGTGGCAACACAGAGATTGCTCGGCATTCGACATTACTCTCGACAGATGCTATGTAACTTCGGGCACCATGGCATCGTACATTCTTTCCTTTCGATCGTACGGTGCTATGGGTCAGTGGGAGGTTGGGCAAATATTTGTACACCGTCGCTCTCGGTGAAAGAGGAGGCTGGAGTCCCTTCAACGCTGGTGGTGTATGATGAGTGTAATCCACGTATTTGCGTTGGTCGTGTGCGCGGGCGGTACTTCACGGGATATTGGGATTTATTTCCGATTTGCTTTACAGGATATATCCAGGTGCTGATATGTTAGAGGATTCAGATAGAGTATGGTAGCGGATAGAACGTTGGTGCACACGCTCTCAGTCGTACTTTCATGTACGAATTATTTCTGATTTCGAGCTGCAAATATATCTCGCAACTCAGGTGCATGTGCCCGGGTCGTGCACACTTGCGGTTGCTCGCGGGATATTCAGAATTATTACTCATGTTCGTTGCGAGATATTTTTCATCCCGTCTGGTGTGGCATTAGCACCAACGATGGAGAGGTTTTGTGGTCGAGGTCGAAGAGCGTTTAAGTCCGTGATATCGGACTTAGCGGTCTTAACATGCCAGCACACCAGCGGATGAGCTGGCACCTGCTTCAACCCCAACACCACCGCTAGAATCGACGAGTGTCTCTCCCAGTCTAACCCTTCCGACTCGTCAAATTATCGCTGGTAGCAGTTCACCTGCTCTTACACCAGCACCTTCATTCAACTACCAACTCTGCCTCGCCGGTCTCCACCTCCCTCCTTTTTTGCAACGTTAGCGGAAATCCATTACCTAGGTCACTCTGGCGAACAGCGCTGTGTCSGCGACRCGCACAACTGCGCTTTTAAGTCGACTTCGCGAGGCTTTGACCAGCGAAGTGTGGTGCTTACCACTTGTGCCTGACCGCTAGTTGGAGTGCGCCGAGGGTGAACGATGCCCAAAGACGGAAAGAAACTGGCTGGGGATGGGGCAGGAGCCCGGTCGCACAAGAAGGCGCAAGGTAGTCGCAGCAAAACTCCCTCTCGGCGCTGGAGGGCTATTCTCAAGGCTGAATTCCATTCCAAACCGAGCCTATATGCTGCTCTTATCGCCACACGGTCCGCTAGTGAACTCCTTCGCGACCAAATTGCCGGTGTTATGGCACTGCACCCCAACCTCACTCCTCCCGTCCCAACAAACGAGTGTGCGTCCTGGGCCTTGGGTATTGCTGGTGGTATCAACGTCCCACCTATTGTCGAGCGCGCCTTGAATGCGCGAAGGGTGGAGAGGTCCGAAACCCGCTGGTCACTCAGGCAGCTGGCGCGCAATGTCTTCATTCAGTCCTACCCCACCGCCTACATAACCGCCCGCAATGCTCTCGTGAAACTAGAATTTAATGCTCTTCCTCCTCGCGAGGAATATCCTCCTCGTGGCCATTGGGTTGCCAGCACACCAGGAATATACAAAACGTGGCACCAGTATCTGGCTAACTGCGAGATGCCTGATAAGCGAATGAGGCGAAAACCTGTCCACCTCCTGGATAGAGACAGACTTTCCTACTCCATCCCTGCTGAGCTCTCGTGCTTGATTTATGACAAGAAGACAAAGGAACTCACCATGGTCATTATCCGCGAATTCTGCGGCGCGCCAGCAATTCTAAGGCTTGCAACAGAGATCGTGTCTCGGGCTGCAGCTGTGAGGAGGAATGTTCGAGTAAGCGAATGAGTCATCCGCTGCGCAGCTATTTACTCATATCTTGGTTGCAGAAGGAAGATTCTGGGACTCTGATGCTCGCTGGATATTCGTGCGGGTCGCGCAGTGCCCCTGCCTTTGGAATCACGCGCAACTTTGAGTCAGGAGAGGGGTCAAAGGCTGAAAAGGAGGATAATATTGCCATTTCACAGATCCTCGCCTACTTCTGGGCCCGCGCCAAAGGTCGATACCCTAAGGAAGTCACCGAAGACATAGAGAACTTCTATGACAAGTACAACATTCCCCGCTTTGATCCAGATTGGCCGGCCTCTGCCACAAGATCTGCCGACCTATCACTCAAGCTCGATGGCCGCGAATACACTTTCAAGGATGTCGAGCGCGCTCCAGGTTGTGCTATTCTTTGCCAGAGGTATGCAAGGTATGCGGTCTTTCACTGATCTTACTCTTGCACACCTGACTCCAAACCCAGACCTGTCCACTGTGAATCCCAGGGGCATGATTTTTCTATCTCATGGGCTAACCACCGCCAAGGTTTGTGTGTTGATGGAGGGCACTTTTACTATAGTGAGTATGGACTTGAGATACAACTGGCTGAAGACACTTCATTTGGATGGAAGCCCAAAAAATACCACACCACTGGCCTCCAGAATTATGAACCTACCTTTGAGGTGGCAGCCTTGGGTGATGCTTTGCACAACCAGCAGACCATTGCTTTTGTTTCAGCAGCCCGCTTGAAGTCCGTTTACTTGAAGTGGGAGGCAATGGAAGGACTTTCTGGTCAGGAGCGGGCCAAGGGAGCTTTGAATGAGCTTGATGGTCCATCTGATTCTTTTGACGAGATTTATGTGTAGATTGCTGATTTTTTGTCACTGTGTATTTTATATCTTGCTACCTTGTACATCATGAATAGGAAGTACTTGCTCTGCTGTTTCAATAGTACAAATACTGCTGTGGGGCAATGGCCTGCTTTGTGCTGGTATTCAGAATTATTTCTGGTTTTCATTGCAAGATATATCTAAGTGGCAGATAGTTAGTGGTTGCAGACACTCTTAGTCAATACATTAAAATTGTCATGTTTCTGATTTAGAGAAGCAAATATATCTGAGGACCTGACTCAGATATATTTATTGGTGCGCACCAGCCCTTTAGCCCTGAGTATAGATCTTTGGTTCACTGACTTGTACGGTTATTGTGATTTTGGACAGCAAATATATCTGAGCCTGGTACTCAGATATATTTATTGGCGCGCACCAGCACTTTAGGCCTGAGTACAGATCTTTGGCTCACTGACTTGTAGGATTCTTGTGATTTTGGACAGCAAATATATCTGGGTGGCAGGTTAGGATATATTAATTGCCAGACTTTAGCACTTTATTTCCAAGTGCAGATCCTTTGTTCACCAACTCAAACATATTTGTGGTTCTCCCTCCCAGATATATCTCTAACCGGGCAGTGCATTTTAAAGTGTTTGAATTTCTATCCTTTACTAACCTTCTATTTTCTCTAACCCGCACTTATTTGTGATTCCTGCTCCCAGATATATCTGTATTCCTGTACCCTATGGCAAAGATGTTCGCAATCCTATTGTTTACTAACCTTCTATGTTCTCTAACCTACAAATAAATATATTCTAGAATTATTTCTGATTTTAACAGCCAGATATACCTATAATTGCCCAAGGGCCCTGCGACCGACGCCAGATAGTTAGTGCTCCATGATCATTCTGGTAACGGCTGCAGAACCCCAATGTATCAGGGGTAGGTTGACTTGGGAAATACGAATAAATTTCAGGATTGCGGCTCACAACGGAGATATTGGTTCTCAATGCCAACAGAAGAGGGCTCGACGATTCCTAGGTGGACAGGCAAGAGCGGTTGAGGAGGGATCAGTATTTCGAAGTTCGTCTTGCTTGGACTATTGGGAATCTGACAGTGCCTCTGTTGACGCTTGGACAGCTGACGCATAAGCTTAACTACTTTGAAATGCTAGTATTTAGAGTAGATGATAGGTAGGTAGCTCACTTTCACCATCAACGACGATACTCACGGGGGTTATGCAGAACCTCGCCCTGATTAAACTTGTGCGCATTCTTTGCCTTCACAACACTCATTGGCTCCCTTTTTTATTCTTAAAAACTCTTCCTCATTCTCTCGGATACTCATCATTTATTTACTGCTCTTTGCCCTGGCACCCTCCCCTCATCTTCGGCATATGCATCTTACAGATGTACGTATCTACAATATATAGATATATACAGGCACTGGTTGCTTCTACATCTTCTTTGTTCTCTTTTTTCTGTATCTTCTCAATTCAACTCAACTGGATTGTAAGTGAGCGCACATCATAAAGGCAGGTTCTACGGCTGTTGGAGGGAGTATCAAGCTTGAGGCATCGACATCACCTTCATCATCACATCTGACAGCGAGCGCACACGAAGATTTCATTTCCCCACTGCCTGTCATCGTACAAAACCTCAAGGAAGATGGTCTAGCCCATATCGAGACCAGCCTTACCGCCTTCACCAGTTCGTGAGGATTCTTTGAAAGAACAATAAGAAATGACCGGTTGTGACGGGAACAGGGTCGGATGACCACGCCAAACTGAATTTGGTGCCTTGGTGCCTGGGCGCCCAATCGTGGTGTGATGGTGGGTGGATGTGAACGTGACATGAACTATCGAATTTGGATGGGGCAAGTGAGGTGGACAGTGGGCAGCAGTGCAGCGTATTTGCTTGTGTTGCCTTATCGCTCCGTGTTCCTGATGAGGAATAGCGAGAACGTTCTGTTTGAATGGACATTTTTTAAAATGTCAATGTTCTCTCATCGATTTGGGGTCTCACCTTTCCTTATAGACTTAGGTCGAGGCATTGATCGATTGCAATGCGGGTTGAGACTTACTGAAGCTGCCGTTGGCAGTAGCTTCGGGGCTGTTCTTCTGGGGCTCACTCAGGACCTTCAATTGAAGATCAAAAAATCTCTCGAAAGTCGTACCTATTGGAGATCTATCAAAGCAGATTGAAGCTGATACATAGAGGCAACATCTTAGGAATGGGGTCGGATGACCATGCCAGACCGCATTTGGCGCTTGAGCATTCGGTTTCTCCTGTGTCATATGGAGCTGGGTGCCCAATGATAGTTGTGCGATGGTGGGTGAACATGAACGGGGAGGGGGACAGTGGGAGGCAATGTGTCAGTGCCTGCATTGCCTTATCGCTCAGTGTTCTGAGAAGTAACTGCGGGAACATTCTGGTTCGAATGATCTTAAAATGCCAACATCGATTTGTTATGGCGGCCCTCTGATTAAAGGATTAGGTTGAATGACGGGATGTCTGTTACTGGTGTACAGAGTCTACATCATGCGATCCGACAACCGAGCTCTTGAATTCCATACACATCTATATGAAAACGCGCAACAACATCAGCTGACCAGGATTACCCAGCGTCCACTCTTACCTTGTTCACTTCAAATTCGGACCCCTCGGGCGAATTGTCAAGCACACAGGGTGTCCAGGATAGGTAAGTGCGTCAAATTCGCCATGCCACATGGTGTATACGTACTTCTATGATTCCTGTCTTCTCTTAGCTGGTTCAGTGAGCCGTCCGAGAAAACGGTGCGCGTCGTGAATGGTGCTGGTGCTGACTTTGCAAAGCAAGATAGCCTATGGCAAGAGTGGATGGATGGAAGGAGAGAGTTCGAATGTCTTGTAGGGTGTAAGGTACAGACAGTGTGTTGTTGAAACAATAAGTAATAAAATGATTGGCTCACCTCGAAGTAGCAGGAAGCCCAAGACAGATGACTGAGTCCACGATCCCAAACTGACTTCATTCAAACCGAGGTTGAACCTCATTCTTAAAGGAGGGAGGAGTCATCAAAACACGCGAATAGCCATTTGGGGTTAAAGAACTTCGAAGGAACGAGGCGGCTTTGAGGCGAGGTCTTACAATACATGCGGCAAAACAGGGGCGGTAGACATACTCAATGTAATACAACGCTTGAGCTGTCACCTCACAAAGATGTATCCTAACCCCCACCAATGGATCCAGAGTCTGCACAGACGTGAATGGACACGTTACAACTGCAACCCCAAAGGGGACTTGAGTGATGGGCAGTCAACGAGACAGCCAAGGACATTGGACTACACTGGACGAGAGACGTAGATTGTGAACAGGTACGAAGGGGTAAGGTATCCAGGCGGAATATATTGCACTTGCGAAGTACAGAGGGATCTCTCTATAATCCCTCACCCATCAATGAAGAAGCTGAGTACAATACGACTGTTAGTGGCCTCCGTATAGGCAAGCTGAAATTCCCATCAAAGGGACCAATGGAGTAACACGGACGCAGAAAGATGTCTTGAACTTTCCATCTACCGAGCAGCCATAGAGACGTTCAACAGAAAATATCAGTCCATTGTGCCCATCAGAGCTTGCCTTGGCCTCTCTTCCTCGGAATAGCATCCACACTTCAAGGAAAGAGGTGGGACCCTTGCTCACGCCGTCTTGGTCGTCTTGGTCGTCCCAGTCGTTCCAAATCTGTGTATCACACCGGGAGTTGAAAGAACCCGACTTGAAAGGGGGACCAATTCAATGGGTCTCAGCTTCCTTCGCACCCTTCACATGCCAAACGATGATTGAAAGCCATGATTGGTAAACTGATCAGCGTCAAAAGGATGAAGCTCCATAGAATTCTGCATTCTATTTTGGTCCATGAGTTTGTGCCATGAAGGGAAACAAACTCACACTGCACTCCCGTATCATGGATATCGCCAGTCAGAGATGGATTGATCAAATGTTGAGTCTATTCTGTTTACACGCACCCATTGTCTCTGGTTGCCTGAAAGTCCAAAGCAGAGTCAAGGAGCAGCCATTCTTGTCAACCTGAATGATTTCAAGAAGTTTTCACAAGAGTAGCCGCGACCATGAACCTGCCTTGTGGTGAAGGTATTACTCCGAGAAGCGTACTCAGGTCTTCCTCAGTCAGTGGATTGGATAGATGGAGACACCTTTTCTTAAGAAAAAATGCCAAAATTGTGTGATAATGGTGCAGTTTGAAGGCCGTCATCTTATTCCTGACGCAAGAACTGATCTCCACCGGTGGGACAGGGAGTTCCCGAGTCCCCTTCGCAAAGTATCTGATTGCAATGGCTATCACGCAACAATTAGACGCCATCCACGACACCCTTACCCCTAACGCCCACTCAAACGGCCAGGCTCCCAGTCTCAAGACTCCCAGCCGCGAGGCTCCCGGTTACCAGGCTCCCAGTCAGATTAACCTGCCTCCTTTCGCCCAGCATGGGCGTGCCATTACGCGGCTCCACACACACCGTTTACATG
The DNA here is from genome assembly GCA_027579435.1 of Candolleomyces eurysporus. NCBI lineage: Eukaryota > Fungi > Basidiomycota > Agaricomycetes > Agaricales > Psathyrellaceae > Candolleomyces > Candolleomyces eurysporus. Next base: position 7,958 of record JANBPK010001215.1, on the reverse strand, counting down.
CTTGGCGTGATGAATCGAATTCCAGCTCAGGAAGTCTCCTCCTTCATACGCCGGGCTTCCAGTATCACCGACCCGCCTTTTTTTNGGCGCGGCGTCAGGGTTCTCATAGACTCTGCAGAATTGCATGGCTCATAGTTTACGATGTTCTCCCCTATTACCTTACGTTCCTTCCCTCGCTCAAACTGTCTTTACCTCTAATATCATTGGTTGTTCGCATGGGCAAAGGGATTGAGGAAAACTGAATGGTGGATGGGCGCCCGCCATACGCCAGATCCAGGTCCTCATCTTATCGATTATCGACCACATCTTATCGATTATCAACCATACGGGTAGTTCAGTACTTCTCAATGCTGGCGGTGTCATTCCAGGAGTAACATACAGTTTGACTGAAAAGGTGACTAACGGTTGTCGATTCAGCGCTCATTATTGCCCAGATCCCGTCCCTTATCTTACCGATCATCGACCACATCGAGAAGTCAACTTACTGGTAGTTTAGTACTTCTCAAAGTTGGCATTGTCGTTCCAGGAGTCTGTCTCATAGACGCATAGCATACAATTTGACTGAAAAGCGTGGCTTTGGGGATAAATTAGATGAAGGTATGTGCAGCTTCCAATTGTGGATGGGAAAAGAGATGTGAATAAAAAGGCCAACCTGCCGTCGCTGTTGAGTCCAAAGAGTCACCTGTCATCTTCTGACACGATGAGCTCCACCGGTACAAGCGTCCCCCGCCCCAATCGTTCTCCAACTAAGTCCTCCCTTAAACCACCGTCCACCCATCATGATGCCACTATGAGGCGCTACTACAAGGGACTGCAGGAGATATGGTCGAGCGGTCCAGTGGCAAGGCAGTACCAGGATGCACTCATGCGAACAGTTATGATGCTCAACAACATGTAAGTAGCCGTTTCAGACTAGTTATTGCCTTTCGTGTCTTTGTTCTATATCCCTTCTCCTTTCGTTTTATTTCCCTGTGGTCCGTTCCTTTTTCCTGCCCTTCACTGACTAGTTTTGACTTACGATGTGAAGCCTCTCAGAGGCCGAGACCGAGCAGGCCAACGACCCCAGCAGTGCAATCGAAGTGGTTATTGGACTAAAAGGTAGCATTCAATTGATTACGGTGTGTCCAAATCCTTGGAGTGGACAATATACAACGCTGAGTTTGGACCATACAGGGGTTGATCAGTGCCTGGGAGACCACGCCCAGGTCTCAGTTGGAACGGTCACTGCCACTGTCACCACGAAGGAAGCCAGCTTCAGAAGTAGCCTTCCCAGGTGGTGTACCACCAGTGCCAAAAATCCCCAATATGTTGTTTGGCACCACTGTTGGTACTGGCTCCCCGAGGCTGCTGGCTTTGCCTTCTGAGTCTCAGCCCAGTCCGACTCATATGCATGGTAGCTTGAGTTCTAGATTCGGTTGTGGCCCAACCTCGGTACTAGACACCATTCCAGCGGAAGTTAGCCAGGAGCTCACTGGTCACTTGCGCATGATGGACAGGGTGCCTCGTGGGCATAGTTCTGGTTCTGGTCACACACTGTCCGTGCCGGTTAAGGCAAGCCTGGCCCCTGGTCAGTTCTCCAACGACCAGAGCCATGTGGCACAGCAAAGGATGTACTCCCATCCGATCCCTGCTGCTGAGGGGTCCGAGTCTGACGAGTCCAGCTCCGAGGAATCTGACCAGCCTGGCAACACGAGACTCAGGGCCCATTCGGCGCAGGCTCGGCGTGATCTTCCCATCCAGAGCACTGCATCCAGTGACTCTGACGAGAGCAGCTCAGCCCCACACGGTCGTATCACATCATCAGAAGGTTCACACCAGGCGCATACGCTTCGGCGATCATCACCAGTCACCTTTGCTCCCCCCCCNATCCACTACCTCGACGCAGTCTCCACCAACAGGTGGCTTAACCTCTACTCCAAGAAGCTTTCCAGACCATGAACTTGATCCCCAGCCGCCACAGGTCCCACCTAAGTCCCAGCACGCTCTAGTATGTCAACAACGTCTTTGGTTCTGACCCAACTAATGTACTGACTTCAATCCAGAGTGCGGCAATTCAAAAATCAAAGTCACTTTCGATGCTTAACTTGTCCAAGAGCTTGGGCTCTCTGATGAGTGGGAATAGAAGTCCCAGCAGTTCTGCCGCAGATAGCCCAGTGGGCACCTCTCAGTCTGGCTCTCCTCAGCTGGCGTCTTCGCGCCATCAGCTTCCTGTTGACAGCCACCGGGAGCCCCCTCCACTCTCCCCACTAACCGGCTTGGCATCACCTGGAGGTCGGCGTAACCCTCTCCATTCCAGCTCGGGTGTGTATGGCCCGAGTCCATCCTCAAATAGCCCACTGTTCGCAGGATCTCCCCGAGGCCCTACGTCAGCCCCTACACCCTCACTTGTTGCTTGTGAGCTTTCCTTCATCAACCCAACCTCTCACACCCCAGAACAGTCGCAGAACGGGCATATCCATGGCGCTGGTTATGTCCGATGTGAAGACCCTTCCCACGAAGACTTACAAACACCCTGTACGACTCGTGAAGGCATCCCGGTCCCTTTTTGTTTCAACACTACAGCTCTTTTCGACGCCCAGGCCAAAGCTGTTCAGCTCAGCGCACTGAAAGAGCTCCAGTCACAGCTTGGGGCACATCTTGGCACTCAGGCTCAGGCTAGGAGCTCTGCGCCTTCGGTGGGTGCTCAGTCAGCCGACACTCATGTCACTGAGATACTAGAACAGATGAGAAACTCTGTTCTCAATGGTGTCACAGGGGATTCGAAGAAAAAANGGGAAGCTATCGAAGGTGGTCGCAAAAGTCAGCTCAACCATGTCTCCTCGTATGGGTTCGAGTCATGGTCCCGGGAATTAGTTTTTTCTCCTTCGACTCAGACATTCGGTTTGCTCACTCAACTAAGCGACGCATTTTTTTTTCTCCCGTACTGGTGTACTACTGTTTACGCGTGTACTACTACTATTTCTTTATATCTGTACTACTACTATTTCTTTATATCTGTACTACTACTATTTCTTTATGTTTGTACTACTACTGCGTTCTACTGCTCTTTATACGTGTACTACTACTGCATTCTACCAAGACATATCTGAGGACAGATTACTTTCAAATTTTCGCAAGTGCCTTTCCAATTCAACCTATGACAGCGGTGGACAGATATTGGAGCTTATAACATGTCGCTCTCAGCCTATCATCAATTCCCGTCAGTTTGACGATGTTCAATGAACCTGGACATCAGATTACGTTCAACTAGAAAAATTTACAAAGTCACGCAATCGAGGGAACACGAATACGACAGGACAATCGCGCGAGTATCAGCCCGAATTAACTCAGTAGCAGGAATTATCTTTCCTAAAATGTGGGAGCTGAGACGAGCCCGCCGCGTCAAGACGTATGTTTAGCTTGACTAAGGGTTGGGAGTCGGTGAGGCTCGGTCTCCCACTGAGGAAGAAATCGGGAAAGTCGGGAGGGCACTTGCGTGCCCATCACCCAACTCGCGCTGCTATTGCCAAATAGCTCCATAAAATTATACCGCAATTAGCAATGCACAGAAGACGGCGGAGAACCTTTGGCGATAGTCAAATACACCAGTATCAAGCCAAAATCGAGGCATTGAGAGCGAGAGTCTTGATACCACGTAGTGAGAATACCTACAACAAAGAATCAATCAATTTTTTGGTTAATAAGGCATTGAAGTGACACTCACGCTTTGTACGAGCTCTGTATTTCGACGGAACTCTCGATACACCAGGATCTTGATATTGTTTGTGAAGTGGAGAGTTGCGGGTGGTAGGGGATAGACAACAACGCCACAGATGGGTTTCGCCACATCAGTGAAAAACCAGCTTGGCTGGTCATGCTTACCATTACATTACACTATGAGGACATAGTACCAAGGTTATGGGTCAAGTAAAAACGGCCTCGAATTATGAAGAGAAGGAGGACGAACGCTACCTGTTGCATTCCAGTGGTGGTACAACGAAACGATCCTAACCCAAATCTGGGTTGACCCATGACGTGCGCCACGGTTACCGAGATGCTGAGTTCCTGCCATGCCATGCCTCTTGCCTCGTGCGTACGAGTGAATACCTGTCTGTGTTGGCAGGGCTGATTATCTGCTCATCGGTGGAGATGTGTCCTACTCGAAGACTTCGAATTGGAGAGGCAAATACCCTTGGATAAGGGTTCGTTATATCTCATAGCAATCTTCCTTAAGGTCGCAAACAACATTTCTGATATCACAGATACTAAGAAAAAACACACGAAGCGCTTGTATCTATGTCTTACCTGTCTTTATGAATCGGGATCATGGTCGCCGTCGTGGGGTTGCTGACCGATACATCGCCTCCCTCGCCGCTGCTCTCATAGCTTGCGCTAAGTGTTTCACAAGTGTCTTCGACGATGGTGCATAGGAACAGGTGGGGATCAATTCGAGAGTCCGCTGCAGTTGCCCAGACCCACAGCGCAGCACACTTAATCGTTGCGGACGTGTGATTCCAATGATCTTCGTAGGTAATAGATATTGATAGCCAGGTAGCAGAATGAAGGAAGCGAGGAGTTGAAACGTGACCTGTAGTTGATGACGGTGAGCAGAGTCCTGTTTTACGGCAACTCTGTGGCTGGTATAGACAAGGGGTTGTTGGCCTGCAGCCAAACGCAGGCCTGCCACCTGAAGGATCAAGGAGCTTGGATCAGTGTTCAGGCCGAGGAGAGCGCCGTGAACCCATTCCCTCGGAATCGATGGAGGCAACTCGACGGTAAGATCAGGGGTCGGAGCTTCCAACCCTTCGAGATGTTGGGGGAAGGTGATGGGACCAGCAGGCACCGCGAACAGATACTCCTCTTTGAATGGTACACTCCATAGAGAGATCGAACTATGGTGAATGAGCGCTTTGAAGGAACCTGTGAAACCGGTCTTTTTGTTTATTACAAAGAATAGCATCAGCCAGCTTTCTAGAAGCAACGAAAGAGTTCTATACATACCGGGGCGTTGCTTGGGACCCTCCCATAAGGCACCAAAGTATACAGTCCATGTAGAAAGTCCCAGAGGATCCCAGCAAACGAAGCCTGGATGTAGACGTGACTAGGGTGCAGCCATAGCCTACAAAGCGACAGGCTCGAGGTACCAATGCGAATGGATGCCAGCATAGCAAAGGTTGGCTTGTGTTCTGCTGGGGAGATGTCGAAGATTCGCACTCTCCAAGAACAGAGAGAAGGAATCCAAGTCAGGGGTACTGCCAGGTCGTGGGTCAATAGGAAGAATGTAAGGCTCTTACGCGATTTCCTGTCCACAGGTCGCCACCGCAACCTGCAATTTACATTCATCAACAATGTAAGCCACAACCTCGTCGACCCGTATCGGATACTCCAATCCCAGCCCGTGTTCCGAGACCAGCTTTGAACCGCTGCGATATGCTGCACCTATGGGACCAATGGTCCAGAGCCGGAGAGAGCTCACGTCCACCGTGAGGAGGAATCTCCCTCCAGGAACCAAACGTAGTTTTGCAGAAATTGGCGTAAGATTAAATGGCCTCGCATCCGACACTTTGGTGGTCGAAATGGGTTCCAACCCGAGAAGGTTGGGTGATCCCTCGATATTGTCTGCATGATGCCCCTCTATCATCCACTCCCGGTGCGGACCTGAAGCGGCGCGTCGGAGGGCTTGAAGGTCCATGTACCGAAGGAGTATGACGATTGAAACAGGCCTTCTCGGCGGCAAAGGGAGCGAAGAAAATCCAGACGCTCCTTTGGTTTAAAATGGAACAAAGGAAGCGGCATGCTTTCGGAATGACGGGAGGATCAATGCGATGAAGGAAGCCGAGAAGTACACACAGCGCTCAACGAGAGGACATCTCGAGGTTTGAGGGACTGAATCACCTCGAGCCAGAGTTCACTCGGAAACTCTTCGAAAGAGTTGGATTGTTGAGAGGTGCCGTCAGTGGGGTCGTCCATATGCGATAAGAGCAAAAAATGCGCTGTGCACCGTGGCAACAACGTGGTCTTGGTAGCCAGGGCTGTCGGCCTGCCGACACGTTATTCCCGAGGGCCGAGACGCGGCCGAAAACCCTGCCTCACCTCGGGTTCGATCCTCRTATGTGCTATTTTTTTTTCTTCTTTCCTCACTGCTGTCGTCCTCCTTCTTCCCGTATAATTTGTGAACATTGGAAGGGATGCGAGTAAAGAATGCCTTCTGTGAAGCGACGGCCGCTAAAGACAAGTCCAAAAGCGTCTATCGTCATTAGCCGGGAAAAGCAGTCCGACCTCCCCAGATGATGATTCTGAGTCGAGTTCATGCTCATCGTCAACCTACGATTTTAGTCTCATAATTTTTATAGTTTATTTTTNCTCGATAGCTTTGATATATCTCTTGGAATGAGTAAATCTACACAAGACCAACGCAACAGACGATGAACCATATCAGGAATGAGCCGCTCGACTGGAAGATGCGCCATCGTCAGCTCGACATTTAACCACTAAGTTTGCTGAGCGACCTAACCTGATGTGTTAGGTAACTTGGTATGTAGGTAAATGAATAATAGTATGGCAACTTGACCTGTCGCATTGGTGACCTAGTACACCGACCTAACCACCTAACCTTCCTGACTTGACCTGGTGCACTGGCAACTTGACCTGATGTGTTGTTGGGACTTCTAAGCTAACCTTTCATCACGTAGTTGAAAACATGCAGGCTCCCCTATTGACTAAGATCAGACACAGCTGTTGCTCCAACACGAGAGCCACTGAAGCATGCCTATAATAACTTGGCAATTTTGAAAGCCCAGTGCAGCAAAGATAGATGACGGACACAGCTGAACTTCACTCCCAGTTTAATCTGAACACATACTTTGATTACTTCCAGTGTGAGTGTTGTGAGCATTTTGAGCATTTTGAGCACTCTTGTTGTTCCTAGGGAAGGGAGGGGACAGATCTGAGAGATCTTGGAGTGTAATTTGCTGGTCTGGGTCGTATGTGAAAGTGGAATTTGGGCAAATATGGTACTTTCTTATAACCCCAAATGAGTTTTGTCTGGAGGTGAGCACAGAGAGTGGGTGCAGTGGAATTGGGGTTGCTGCAGCTGCGATCTGAATTGTTACACCCTCTAGCATGTTGGTTCCTTGGGTGGGATCTATGGGCCATAAGTTAGAGATGGGAGGAATAAACAAGGCAGCAATGGGAACTGATGGCACCAAGGTTGCCCTACTGCAACTGGAGGTGGGGTTGAGGAAGGACGTCCTGTCAACTGGTCATAGTTACAGGACTTGAGAGGTGTTGGACAATTGAACTGACAAAGTTCTCCTGGGACAACTGATGGTTTGCAAAAAAAGGAGTTAAATTGACATCGACAGCAACTTGGACCTCCACTGCTTTCTGGCATGACAGGCCTTGCCAAACATGGTGCTGGTTCAGGCACAGGCACCAGAGTTGATGGGCATTTCAGTAAGAACTGTTGCTGGCATGGACGGTTGTGTTGTTGCAGGAGGGAGGTGACTGTGCACCTGCTGTTCTCACAAGGCCAGGTTGGCAACAGCAGTGCTTTATGAGCTGATCAACCTGTTTCTACACATATTGCTCTGCAAACAGCAAAGGCTGGCCATGTTGAAGGGTTGGGGTGTCCAACTTGGAGGGAGGTTGGGGAGAAAGGCTCAGCAAGGCTGGGTGCTCATCATGAGGGCAGGGTTGTAAAATATGAGAGGAATACTTCACATCATCATCCACAAAGAGTGACCCAAGATAGGGGCACAGAGGATGCCTGGAGGGCGGCAGGGAAGGCCAAAGGTGCTGGCTGGAGGACGGCAGAGAAGGCAAAAAGTGCTGGCTGGAGGATGGCAGAGAGGGCAAAAAGTGCTGGCTGGAGAAGTATGGGTTGGATGGGGCTGTGTCATGCCTGTATTGCTCATTCAACTCCCACAATGGAAGGAAGGGGGGAGTTGGGGGCATTTTTTTGAACACTGGCATGAATT
>JANBPK010001214.1:0-85628 GCA_027579435.1 Candolleomyces eurysporus | reverse complement strand
ACTCTTTTATTTATAAATCTCGTGTACACCTAATTACCATGCTCAGGTGATTGCGCGGCTCCAGATGGTATATATATTGGACTCTCTTAGCATAGTTTTTCCCCCAGAGAATTACTGCTGTTTTATTTGTGTTTACTTTGCGTTTGCAATCGACTGGATTTGTGACTTTTATCTCGCGCAGCGTGATACTAAGTAAAGGAAAGATCAAAGCTATAAAGAAGTAACCTTAGGTTTAACTGTGTGATTGTCGAGTACTCCTCGATTACTTGGAACTAGTGTGCACAAGAGAGAGAACTTGTAAATTCTTAATACTCTACACTACCCCCCATACTYGCACCCCCGATTTCAGTGTGGCACGACTACCAAAGGTTTATACATAATACTTACCTTGCACGGCTCGACTTGGAGTTGGTGTTAGGTGTTAGTTTGTGTGTTAGTAGTCTCGCTGTACTAGATCACTTCAGCGTTATTAGCGCAAATCTTCTGATTCTCCATCCAGGTTTGATTCATGAAGTACTCACAGACACCTTGTCTGAGAGTATCCCAGTTTGCTTCAAGCCTGGTTCGAGTTTCAGGAGATAAGCTATAATACCATTTTTCTGCTACCCCCTCAAGTCGGTTGGGCACTAGTCCTCCCAACTGTTCGTACATGGACTGAGATTGTTGAGCAAGGCGATTGATCTTCATAATCCATTGTCCCAAGTCATCAGTGTTTCCATTCCATGTTGGAATGATATCTAACCTGAACTTAGTATCGAATCGAGGTTTGGGGTGGAATTGTATTGTGGTACTACTCGACTCCGAAATATCTCCTTCACGGTTCCTACGTTCTCTCCTTCTTCTCCTTCTGTCTGTAGGGATTCTGGGAATACGAGGTGGTCTTCCTCCTCCTTCATTGTCAGAATCCGAAGGTTCTCCTCCCCCTCCTCCCATTGTGCTTGGAAATTCTCCACACGGGGGTCTCGGTGGTGGCAGTGGAGCATTTCCTCCTTGGAATGGAGGGGGGCCGTTCTTTGTTTGGTCCTTTTGGGAGTTATTTGGTTTAGAGGGTGCGAGTAGCTGTTGGAGTCTAGTAGACATAGTGTTTTTTTGAATACTCCTGAACATTGGAGCAGTAAGATGTGATTGGAGTTGAGTAGGATAGTAGTGGTAGGAATGATGAGGATGAATGGAAGGGTTTGGGAATGTAGGTCGTAACACCGATGGTCTGGGGTCAGTGTGGGTAGGATAGAGAGAGTCAAAATGAACCGTTTCTGGCTTTGTTGGCTCTTGACGTCAATATTGAGAAATGGATGGTTCTAGATCCTGTGTGCGTATGCGTGAGTGCGCTTCTTTCACTCCTATTCTATCTCCTTCCTCATATTCCTTCAAACTTTCTGAAGACGGGTAAGGATCATTGACTGAGTGATCTCGAGATCGGTTCGGTCTTCTGAAAGGAATGTTTGTAGGCCGAGGATTGTTGTGTTTCCCACTCAAAGAGATTGAAGCCAAACATTTGGCCAATACGCGCTGGAAGTCCTCTGGAGAATGAGGGATATATCCATTGGGTTGCCCTTGTGATTCAGGTGGACTCGAGGGATTTGATGGTGCTTGAGTGTAGAAAGGGGCCATGGGGTTACTTTGTCCTGGGGTAGAGATGTTAGAAGGTCCTCTCATGTCTGGTGGGCGAATGTGGGTGCTTCCTCCAGACTTCTGTTTCCCTTTCCCTTCCTTCTCTTCCTCTTCCTCCATTCCATAGGATAACTTTACCAGGAGGTTTTCAACTTGAAGACGAAAGTTTACTCCAAGTATTTTGAAATCAAGTACTTCCCAGTATTGTAGCGGTTGATTCTCTTGTCCCCAGATAGGGACGGTTGGGATATCGTCCCTTGCGAATATCAACATTTGTTTGGTGAGGTCATTCCTGGCTTGCTTGAGCAATTCCTGGAGTTCATCTAAATGCTGGTATTTGATAGTATAAGCCAGGAGACCGTCAGGAGAATGATATTGGAACATTTTGGTAAGCAACCGATTGAGAGCTCAAAGTTCCTTCTTAAAGAAGTTTCTTTCCTTCCGGGATCAATGACGATCCTCGATATGTTCAGGTTGTCCCATTCCTTCAATTCCAAACTTGATTAGTTTCTCATATCGAGTACAAATATCAGACTGAAAAGGATCCTTGAGAAAGGTGTGAGGGGATTGCAATGTGGTAACTTTTAGTCTTACCGGGTCAAACGATCCAGGAGAGCAATGGGACAACAAAAGAGGCTGTCCAAGAGCTCTGAGGTCAGCAGAAGTTGAGTTTACTAACAGGTTAACTTCTGGATCAGGCCCTCAATTCTTGTTGACCAGTTGGTGATTTGACGAGTCCATGACACTGAAATTGTCTGGAGATTGAGTATCCCTTGATGGTTCAGCAACAGATTGGTGTTCTTCCCTTTGCGGAGTTGGTTGTCCAAGGTCTGGACATGTGAAGGTGGTAGAAATTGAAGGGAGGCGATCTCTTGATTTGTGTTCTTGTGAATGATGAATTTGATCCTTGGGGTTGCTATGCAAGGGGTTGCCAAAGGTGGAGGTTGATTCTTGGCTCATGAATGAGAGATACTGAGTAGTATTAGGGTCTCCCAGCTTGATAATGGTAGTTAGAGGTTAGATGTCTTTGAAGTCACTGAGAAACTGAATTTCCCAATGTGTCCACCAATGTTATGAGTAGTGTTTGTACGTCCGCCTCCTTATTAATCTGCATTCCTGTTCATTCAGCTCATCTGTTGTACAGCAAGTATGTCTGCTTCCTTATGAACCTGCATTTCTATACAGCTCATTTTTTTTTCTTAGGACCCTTCCAAGAAGTTTGTGGCACAACAACAATCTTGGGCCAATTCACCTATCCCAGACCCACACCCTGGGAAGTCAAGAAGTGTGTAGCACTTTACCTGCCTTTTGCTCTGTTCACTCATACCCTGGCAAAGTTGAAGAAGTAAAGGAATGATGACTCAGATGAGCGCACTGAGCATTCCCATCAGTCAGTCTGTCAGGCCCTGCCATGTGTGTCCCCTTTTTTCCACTCAAAGATTGACAATTCCTCTTACTGTGCCATTCTGACTTGTTCATCATATCAGACCTCAAATTCAACCAGTTCACACTCCTCCTCATTCCAAGCTGGGATGAACCCAATGCCGGCATCTATATTTCATGTCTATCTTTTCTTTTCACTTTTCAGTTGATCTTTCCTGTGTCCGTTTGTTTTTGGATATATTATCTATTTTTCATATCACGTTCCATCTTTGAAGTTGTCTGTTATCGGACCCTTCAAGTTCTCTACACATGTATTGGCCCATGCTCAATCAGCACCACACCGTGCTGGAAGCGCGACAAACGGCTAGTGAAGGGAGACGGCAAACATCGTGTCCATGCACAAGCAGTGTGATCACTTGTGGCTAACTTGTTGCCGTCCTTGGAATGACTTCAAATTCGCCTCTTTTCAATTCTGATCGTTCAAGTGTGTATTGGCCCCGATATCGCAAATGGAAGTGTCGACGACTTTTTGAACTTACCTGGAAGCGAGCTCAAGGGGCATAACGATTCCTGACTCAACCAGCGACATCGAAGCATACTGATTGATTATACCAAGCCTAGAGAAGACAAAGCCAAAAAAAAATAAAAGAAAGCAAAATGGGAAAAGGCGAACAAGTATTTGATGCCGACATGGACAGAGCAAGCAAGCAAGCACGCCCGGAAGAGCGTGCATAGTAAAGACAAATTGAAATCCGATGAAGAACGGTAATGAACTAAAAAGAGCTCCAGCATTTCATCGCCCTTGGACCCCCTCACCAGCTGTGCAACATTCTCCGTTTCACAACTCTACCTCCACCTGCACCGCCATCTCTACCTCCGTTGTTATGGTATTGGGGTGACTGGAGGCACTGCTGGTTCGACCATACAGGCTGAGGCCATTGAAGCTGAGGTTGCAATGATGGGAATATAGGTCGCTGCCGGTTATATGCCACCTGTCGGGTTTGCAGATAGTGTACTCGCATCCATAGTTGTTGTTATTGTGCATAATACACCTGCTGCTGTTGTCGCAGTGGCACCTGTGTATAGGTGTAGCATCGTCGTATTGTCGAGCTCAATCAAGGTCAGAGTGCGATAGGTGCATTCCAATTTTTATTCATCCAGCTTCTATATAATGCACAGCATGTCGTGATACAAATACAACTCTCACCTTGTTAAGAAGTCAGCAATACACAACGGCCATATGTATCTTACCCAACGAGAGCAAGTCGTTATCGGTGCAGCCGGGAAGCTCATGGCGGAAACGATGGCAAGGTATGACCCCTCATACAATTCATATCATGGTGTTCCGGCAATTTTTCCAATTTATTTCGAGGTTTGCTGATATGTTCTTCACTGAGATAGTAGAGTGTGTGCGAAAGACTGCACTCAGCTTGGCCCGAGCTTTGCTTTCCCTCGTTGACCTGTTGGTGGTGGAGATACGTGTGCAGTTCCCTTCATGTTCATCTTCAAGTTGTCCCAATATCAATCTAGATTTGTTGCAGCCAATGCCTTGCTTCACGACGTTTTGGATAAGAAGTACGCGACAAAAGAGAAAGCAGCCAATCCCTACCCTTTTGTCCTACCTTTTTCTCAGGGGGTGGGGTGCAAGGGAGGTGTAGATCTGGTGCCGCATAGCAGAGGCAAATTCATCTACCAGATGTACAAACATTGGGACCGAGCTGCACAAGCTAATTACCGGAGAGCCTCTTGGCTCGACCTCTCACTGCGAGCCTGAAAACACCTATACAGCCCCATGACAAGCCTCCCCACTCCTCTCGATTGCGCATTGAGGCAGACAAATGTTGGAGGCTCTTTGATTCACCAGAACTGCCTGCACAAAAAAACTCTCAAATCCGTCAAACCACCCGCTCACGCGAGAGTCGGGGAAGTGGAGAGGTGCCCTGCTCTGTGTTCTCAATAGCCATAACACTCGTGTACCCTCGTAGTTGCCTCTTGAGAATGTTGGTAGGTGCCTTGCCAGTAGATGCCTTGCCGTCGTCCAACAGTTTTCTATTTCTCCTTGGGGTCATCTCGGAGTCGACTGCCCAACAGCCAACGTTCAACTGCTAGGCACACCGGTTGGGTTGATGGATGGATGGCCCTCAGAGTTGAGTAACGAGCTGCAAGGCGTCATTTGTCCTGATTCGCAATGTGGGTAGCCCACCGCTGGCCCACACCCTCAGCGATGGCAAACCCCTTGAAAATTTTCAGGGTCCGTGCACCGGTGACTGACCAGACCTCGACCAGAAGCCTCTCCAAGGTTTGGATCTTCTCCGCGGCATGGCACGTCGGACGTTGGCGGCAGGCTTCTCGAAGCCCTTGGGATCGTCGCTTCATCATTAGTATGTATCGCAAGCGCCAAGGATACATTCATTCAATGTTGGATTTCAGGAGGGACATTGAACAAATGATAATGTATTCATCTTAAGAGCGGCAATCAAGCATATAGTTCGTCACCAATCCTATGGATAATCTACTTGTCTGACCTTGTTTTTAACAAGGATGCGGACGACATCAAACTGTATGGAGCCGCGATATCGAACATGGAGCAGGCCGACGATTTTATACTGATCTCCACATCCCCCAGGGCCTACAGAGGAAAGTGGACACTCTCTGGGACTGGTGCAGCAACAATGCAATGGTGGTGAATGCAGTCAAGTTGCACATCATGCTGTTCGGTCACTTGGATCACAATGTGCATGTTACCCCATTCCGGTTTGGGAACAATGCAGTTTCCGTTGTGCCTGAGACGACGTATGTCGGATTCCATATCACGAGTGAAGGAAATAATCTGTTTGCGCCTCACTACTCTATAAAAGCAAGCAAAGCGCAAGCGTTCGGAAATGTCATTCTTGGATTGCACAAAATGATTGGCTCACTGAACCCATGGGAAGCGAAGAAGTTATACATGGCCCTTGTCGACCCTCATCTCACCAATGGATGTGAGGTTATCATCGGCACAAAACACGGCTAAAGGCTTCTCACAGGACTGGAGGACAAACAGAAGAGCTTTATCTGCAGGATACTGAGTGTGCATGCTCGAGCTATTCTTGCGCTTCTTTTCTCGGAAACATCGATTGTCCCGCTCCGATATTGAAGGCTGACACTCGCGTTGGTGTTCTTACTCTACTTGTCTCTCTTACCAATCGATTGATAGGCCAAATGGGCATTGCTGGACTCACTGACAGTACTGATGGACGGAAAGCCGTGTTGGATTGGTGATCTCCTTCATGCGCTACAGATGCTCCCGTCTCCAGTAAGTGTCCAGGACCCTTTGGCTGATTTATGCGATGAGGAAAAGATCAAAGAGCTTATCAGCGAGGTGCAAAACTCGCTTGAAAAGGACATATTGCGCAACATTAATAGCCACTCAGGCTTGTATCTACTGAGAGGGAGGTTATAACCGATGGAGAACGCACCACCATGAGTCGTAGTTCTCAAGTTCCGACACTACCTGAATGTCCCTAGCCTTAAGCACTGTTCAGCCTTGATTCGTCTCCTTACGGGGTGTCACGAGCTTGCCGTTGAGGGTCTGAGTGGGCTCGGACTGAGACGGGTGGGAGGATTGATGTGCCGAGAGCGGCGAGACTTTGTAGGTTTTGCGTACGTCAAATTGAAACACCTGAACATGCGCTACTAGAGTGTGGAGGTAACATGGATTTCATCCAGATCTCACGAGATTTCTGGACAAAAATGAGAACCTGTGTTAAGTGGGCCAATGCTTCGCACGGCATGTACCGAGGCATTTTCTGGCCCTATTGGTCCACTTTTAACCTTTCACCAGCGGGGAGGACATTCTTGTGAACTCGGGTACATTGCTCTGTGATGATATCTGTCATTTGTTATACTAGACATCTACCAAGTTGCTATCCCCATTGAGACCATCCCCACCTTCCTCATTTCTCCCCCCGTCGCGTGCCCCTCCTGGTCGGCATAGCTACCGTAGATACACAAATATGGGTCGGGATTTTCCTCCAACGCTATGTGCGGATATCCCGCCTCTCGCAGCTCTTCAAACTTGACACGGATCCGGTGAAAGAGTCTAGAATCCCACCATAAGTCCTCCAACCGGCGAATAGAATAGGAGATCACTCGCCGCTCGTCCTCTCGGTTTCTCAACACCACCGACAAGTTCTTGTTCGCGAAACGATTGTTCAGCTCATTATTCGTCAATCCTCATTAGCGTGGGGAATGAATGATCGCAAAAAGCCGGCCGGATGAAGCTGCAGATGCCGTGTGCATAGTCTTGGCGCTTTTTCAAGAGGTCTTTAGTACCCTCGGTAACCTGATGAATCTCGAATCGTCCGGCTTTGGTAGAGTCGAATTCGCTGCATGGGGCGTCTCCACTGCTTGCGGGGTGGATGCGTATAGGACCGGCGTAAAGCCACTGTAAAACAATGAATCAGTCGGTCAAGAGCAGGCGGGCAAGAGGGAACTTACGAAGCTGACATCGGCAGTTCTCCAGTCAAAGGCAGGGGTATCCCCAGGAACGACAAAGGAGCCGGCACCACAGTTAAGATCGGGATTCCTAGCACCGTTGATAGTCAATTGGGTACGGACTTGACAGATAATAGTGTCGAAACCTCCACCTGTTGTGGCCCAGGGGTTGCGTCGAGGATAAGGGAGTCTTAATACCTGGGGAATGGCGTCATGCCTCGAGGTTTGCATATGTTTTCAGCGTTTCAACTGGCTATCGATTGGGGACATGAGGACTTCCACAATGTATTAATCTGATCGAATGAATAGAACGAATTGTCCAATCAGTCGCTCTTGGCATCGTGAGCATATTGAAACTTCGGTTTTTCTCGCCATGGTCCGAATCGTCTGATCAATGCCTAGCCAGTCGATTTATCAAATCGAATGACTGTGCATATTACCAACACCTACAGGCTGCCTCGTACCTGACGCGCATCTTTCGTCACAACCAGGTGCTCTTGCTTACACGCTTCTCCCAATTGTCTCTTCTCTTCCCCGACCATCGAACACCATCTTGACATGGATTATACCGGCAATCCATCTCCGCGTGAGGACAATAGTTTGCTCTCAGGCTTTCTGTCGTGGATGAGCCCAATGTTTGTGTACGAAGCCGAGGATGCCGGCGATCCGCCTAGCAAAGATGCGCGTGAGCACCCGACTTCACTTTTTGCCAACAGACTGGTTAATTAGCCTGTGAACGCTAGCAGAGCCTGCACCCCCGACCATTGAGCACCGCATTGAAAATCCGCTGCGGGGCCAGAGGGGGGACGTGGTCGTTCCATCTTGGAACCCCCTAGATCTTCTGCATCGAGGCAAGGGCAGTTGTTCTTCAACGGAGACATTAGTTGACAAGGCTGCCACCAGGGTTGGGCTCTGCACCCGTTGGCCCTCAGATTTTCCCAAATAGCAGCAATTTCTCCATTGGCAACGGAGCGATGTTCAATAACGTGGCAGGAAACTTGGTTATTCATGAACAAGCCGCTGTACAAGGTAGGACTTTGCTCCCGTAGGATGGACTGTTGCTGACATCCATCGAAGAACAAAATCTCCCCAGAACTGTGGGCTACAGCGATGCGAACGCGTTGTTTGCGCTGGGCAAAACCATCACCCTCCCTTTGTCTATTGTGGCCACCTCCGAGGTAGTAGATACTCACGTGTCTCTCAGTATTCTTCCTCATCGAGACCGGTCATAATCAGGACTTATATCGCATTTTGGTGACCCATTTCCGAGGAAAGGTAGGTGGGGAGCGGGTTACGAGTCTTTACGTAAGGAAAGCTCGTTTCTATTAACCCTACCTGAAAACCCGCCAAGACACGCCAAGAATGTGCCAAGTGTCTACCCCGCCCCATTTGGCGTTTGTCCGGCTTGCCGCTCCTGCCGTTTGAACAAATCTGGTCATTCTGTAGGTCCGGGATCACCGGATGCCCGCAATCGCCTGTATCACCACAAGAGATAACATGTCGTGGCCGACGTCTTCGTTATATGTTACACGTTGTCTTTAATGTTATAAGTTTTATTCTTCAATATACATGTGTTTTCCTTTGTTCCTGTCTTTTAGCCCAAAGCACACTGCCGTGCTGTGTCTGCAGCTGGCCATTGTGTCCGTTTTGCATTGACCTCTGTTGTTTGTCTGGTTCGTCTTTCTCTCCATTGCTCCGCCCCTTTGCTGATCTGAGCTCTTCAATGCAATGTGTAAAAGTTGTGCCGTGCTATGACGCAGTTCTGTGGCGCCTGTATGGTGTCGAGGCCCCGCGAAGCGGCCTCGGCGCCATCCTCTGTCATGCGCCCTGATCATTCAGAGATAAGATGAAATCATAATCGCGATCGGTTTCAACCGACTGACTGCCTTGGACGCGTAGCAGGATGAAATCGCAACCTTGATCGGATCGACTCCTGGCTCCTCCTGGCTCTCTCTTTCTCTACCAACGCTGTCTGTCTATTTGGGTGTGAACACTACGTGCGTCTGTATGTAAATCTATCCTGCTGATATACAAAGTGATGCAGCGATGCCACCCATCTCATGTTCATCGAGTGCGAGCTTCCAGCTTTCACCGTACAAGTCGATTCTTCGATAGTCGGTCCCAATCTTCAACGAGCCATGACTGCAGATTGTGTCAGTACAATGCTCTCTGTCAGTGCGGCCCACTTACCTGCTCCATCGCCATTGCAGAACACAAAACCGTAGCGCTCGTGGGTTGCTTTCTTGCAAGCTCTGGCGCTGCTGAGTCTCCACGTTGCCGAGACAGCATCATCCTGTCTGATTAACGCTCCCTCCTTGTCGCTGCAGTTGGGGAATACGAAATGGACTACATGGTCGTCGTGGAGGCTTCTCTTTGTCTGGGGGCAATTGCCGTCCACGCCGCACTTGTGGGTGAGTTGATTGTGGGTCCACATCCTGAATCCGCGCCTGACATACTTGTCCACGCAGTCCATGACTTTGGTGCTGAGCGGGTTGATGTAGTTGATGATGCCTATGCGACGCAAGGTGAGGGGGTATAGGCACACTATGCCGTGCGGTGCGATGTAATTCATGACCAGGGTCGAATGGAATTGCAAGATGGGCAGTAGAGGGGAACCCTTCGATACGACGATGTTGATCTTGCGGCCTCTTCCGTTGGTAAGCTCGAGGATCTTGTGTATGGCCTCCAGCTCGTCGTGATATCGGATGCTTCTTTGAACTTGCGGGAATTCGTAGCGCACGCTTGCAGAGTATATCGTGCGTATGTCTTTGTACCCCTTTTTCACCAGATAGCCCACGACGGTCAGGTGGTAGTCTTGAGAGGTGAAGAAGTCGAGGTCGCTGGGCTCGAACAGCCTGGCGAACAGCACGTAGAGCGGGAAGGAGCCGGAAATGAAGCTATCGGTGCTGGACAGCAGTCCGAGAACATAGTCACGTCTCAGCTGGAACTGTGCGAGGTATGTGTCCAATCGTTCAAAGAGGATTTCCTCCACCTCCTGCCTGCTGGCTATCGACTCTCCAACGAGCTCGACAAGGTCCTCTATGCAGAGCAGCTTCATGATGGAGCGTCTCTTGTCGTCGTCTTGCATTGTCCTCAGGGTACCTGCAATGTGCAAGTCAGCGTCTCTTTCTCTTCTCCGGTAATGCATGGCTCGCCTTTCTCCTCTTCAGTCAGCCTGTATTCCTCTGCGTCGGAGCTGTGTTCGTCCCTCGTTTCATCGTCCGTGCTGGCTTCTTCTGTGCTGTACCCCCAGTTGTCTTCGTTCGAGGCAGGAGATCTGTCGGTTGTGGTGGAAGCATACTCAGTGCTGATACGTTCAGAGCCAGCGTCGTCCTCGGAGTCTTCGTATCCCACTGACGTGTGGGTCCCAGCGCTCAGCCACCTTGCTTGCTCGTGGTTCTCGTCGCCCTTGTCACCCTCGTCAGAGGTTTCTTCCTCTTCTGTTTCCCTGCCTGCACACAACGTTATCGTTTGGCGTATGTGACTATGTCTGGGATCTCTTACCTGAATCTTGGTCCACAATAGAAGGCCTGATAGCATCGTAGTATGCCGCTCTTGCTTCGTCCTCTATTCCGCTGTCCGTGCTTCCCGTGTCCAACCTTATGGCATCGTAGTACGCACATCGACCTTCGGCCTCTGCATCGCTGTCAGAGAATGTCGCCGTCCCGGTCCAGATGGCATCGTAGTATGCGCTTTGAGCTTCAGTCTCTGCGTCACTGAAAACGAGTTCGCTTGCATGCTCGTTTTCCAAGGTGTCTGCACAACCGATTGTCAGCAATGGCCTGCAATGGGTGCAACGGTAGCAAGGTGTCTTACCCGGTCGGCCTCCAGCATTTCCTGGCTCTGTTTCATGCTCTTGAGAGGTCGTATTGACGGCTGCCACACCTTGGTGTCGTTAGTACCAGTGCTTTTTGGTATGCGTCACCAAGACTTACCGGCTTCGCTGTTGTGGTTCGCTGGTTGCTGCTCCATCTGCTGGCCTATGCCTGGTGGTCATCAGCAAGGCATGTCTCCGCATGGTGAAGGCAGCTTACCTCCTGTCTGACAACCTCGATGATCGTTCGTGTCCAAGCACGTCTTCTTCTTTGCCTGTTTCTCTATTCCACGCCCTTTCGTCTCATCCCCAGTATCAACAACTGAGACGTCTGACACCCTGGGTCTCTTGCCCAGCGAGGCAGCTGCGGGGCCGAGGGTGTTGTCTGGGGACGTTGGTTCGCTGCTGCTCATGGTGTCGAAAAGTGGGACAGGGTCGGTCGATATCGATTTGGAGAACGGAGGATGGTATGTATGCGTTTATTCTACGTATCTAGCGGATTCGGTCGAGGTCTTTATATCTTCTCGCTACTGTCCCGCTCTCTCCTTTGCCTTTTTGCTCTACTACCCTTTGTGCCTAGTCGTCTGATAATCGAATCGCATTTTCTTTTTTTTACCCTTACTTCTTAATTTATTTTATTCTATTTCCTTCCTTTTTTTCTTTTCCTTTTTTCTCCTGCTTTTCCTTTGTTAGCTTTATTTTTTGTCAGTTCTGGTTCCTTAGATCTAATCGACGTCCCACCAAACATTGCTGAATCGCCATTTGTGATCTCGTACCGCTCAATTCGGGCCCTCGGGTGTTGGTTTTGCATCTAACGAGGGTGTTTTTGTCTTGTGAAGGCCTGCCGAGTGCGTGCATGCGAGGCATCAGCCTTGTGGCCATTTGTGTGTACAATACATGGATGGCTTTCTCGATGCTTACGTTTCTGCAAGCTCGACCTGTCCGTCTTGCTGGGAATTGTGGTAATTGGTTGATCGGTTGAATCTTTTGCCATCTGCCGTACCAGTTCTCCACTTTCCCTGCACTCCCTGTCGCCTCCTTGCACCTGCATCTGTAGCGGGTACAGCCGATGTTGATGCAATATTTCAACTTGTAACCTGTGGTCGTACTTGCTCTGAGCTCGCTTCCCGATGCCTTATTGCGCTCGATCGACCCTAGATCTATGTTGACTCTCACGGTGCTCATGAGTACATCCCGATCTTGACGCCCGAGATCCTCTTTCAATTTGATATTTTTTTGTTTCTTCTTGCGGTTAATCTGTATATTTCCTACCCTGTACTTGTCTTTACCTCTTTTGGTCTCACTTGCTTGATCGTGTTATCGCTGCGGCGGGCTTGTCCCGTTCTCTTTCTCTTTCTCATATACTCTCCATATATCGACTCTCGTCTTCAATCACTTCCCCCCCCCCCTGCCCTCTCCAAATTGTCACACTTATTCTTCGGTTTTTTCCTTTCTCCCTCCCCGCTCACCGTCCACATGGCCATTCGTACTCTTGCCCTCCCTTCTTCTATCGCTTCCATACTCTCTCGACATGTCTATATCCCACAGGCGACTGCATCGTCCTCTTCGCTGGAAACATCCAGTCTGCCTGCTCCCGACACGGACGGCATGGTTCATCTCCCTGTTGGTGCCGGGCCCACAGGTGGATCACCTGGTCTACAGGACTGTATTGCGTGCGGATTGAGGCACGGTAAGTCTTCTTTGAGATGACATTTTTGACTCGACTTTGCGTCCTCACACCTGTATCTCAGTGGATCCAGACTACGTCAATCTCTGCCTCATCCCTCGTGAGATGATACAGGAGATGGTCAGCTCAGTCGTTGACCCTCTGGACCTTCACCGTGCGGCGTCTGTCTCCTCTACATTCAAGGAGCTGGTGACCAGCGTTCTTTACGCACGGTTGACCGCCAGTCTGGTGGAAAAGGGCTTCAGTGACCCTCGCGGCTTTCTCAAGTTCATCTATCGCCACAAGATCTATATTGCGGGCCCAGGACTTCTCCCCATCCTTTTCCCCGACTGTCCTCGCATCCCCGAATTCGAAACTCGGGTAGAGCTTCATTCTCCCGACTGCGCAACCTCTGTCACCGAGCTCACCGCTGTGCTGCTTGGGGATGGTTTCAAATCCTCCGATGTTTATGAAGGTCGCGTCTGCCTACTCGGTCTGTTCAACAACGACCTCCGTTACCCCCATTTTGGTCGAACCGTCAAGAAGGTTCTGCGTTTTACGAAGGATAGGGCTGCAGGTGGAGAAAGGATAGTCGTCCTCGTCTTCATCTCCTCGTCTGCTCAGACCGGTTTCCTTTCGGTGGTGGAGTACCCGACGACTTTGTTTATGATTGCCGTTGACGGCATCAGCCTCCACATTGTTTACCCCGCCCTGACCGGCATTCGCCGAGGATTGATCAACATGCCGTTTCCAAAGACGCTGGTTTCTTTCCACACTCCTCCTTTCTTCAACGCCTTGCAGCCTTTCTTCGACCTGCAGGAAAACCTCATATCCTGGCCTGAATTTCGCTTCCACATCTGCGACCAGAACGCCTCGTGCCCCCTTCGTGTTCGATGCCTCTCCGACAACCGCTCCATCATTCTTCCCTGCTCAGTGGACCACCCTTTCATGAGAATGTACTCCCATGCCCGTTATTYCCCCCCGCGTATTATTCGTATCCAGGCGTCAAGATCCTTTTGTTGCATGGATGCTTCGGTGTGCTGGTTCCTGCATGAACAACATGCCCTTCCCAGACCAGGAAGTTCATTACAAAGGGCGTTACATTGCTTCTGACCTTCATGTCGGTGAGTTGTCACCAAGTCCACTTGACCTGGCCTGCTTTTTTACTCCTCGCCCTTTAGCAGATGCTTAAGCGTGTTGGTCCCTTGACTCCTTTCTTTACACTCCTTGTTGTTGAGCTCTGTCCTGTACCATCTTCTGCTCTCAGCGCCTTCATGCCTTCATGGAATGTGTAATGTTCCCAAGCCTTAGTCTACACCGTCTTTAATGTTATAAGTTTTATTCTACCAGACTTGAGTTCACTTTTGTGTGATGAAAGGCCCAGCCCTGTAACCCTGTACTCTGGGCGGCATTCTGCCAGCTGACAGGCACCTTCTCCTCCTCGGATAGCCTGTCCGGCTACCTACTCTTCACCGGTCATACTATTGCTCGGGGCTTTTGTCAGGGTAGGAAGCTTCTATTACGTGTTGTAATATCTGCTAGTGATATTCTGTGAACCCTGTCTTCTCTTACGTCTCATTGGCTGCAATTTTCTTTTCAGCCCTTTCCTTTTTCTTCTAGACAGATCCTACCCAGTGATAAGGTAGCGAGTGCTTCCTGCATGTTAAATTTTCCTGGCATCCTCATGGTTCTATCTACTCTGGAGCCATGGCACCAGATGCCCTTACTGGTGTTCTCTCCCCGTCCTCCCTCCCCGGCTCACCTGCAAGGCTGTGGCTAGCTGCTAGCCTTCCAATTGTCTCGGAATCATCGGCCGAACTTATCGGCTTTCTCGGCATGTGGCATGGGCGCTTGGGTCTGCCATTCCGTAACCCGTTTATTAGTGGCGCAATTTATGTAACTTTCGTAATGTATGGACCGGTATCTGGTCGTCTAAGAAATGAATCTCTCTGCACGTTCTGCACTGATCGTGCGCATGTGCCATTCTGTATTCCATTTATTAGCGGCATATTTTATGTAAATCTTGTAACACGTATATACGGTATCTAGTCGTCTAACAGAAACAAAACTGTTTCTGCCTAGCTTTCGGCTAATTAAGGGCTGATCTGTTATGTCTAGTTTGTTCATCGTTACCCGTCCATCCGGCTGCTTCCCACATCTGCTATGGTTAGTCTGTGTCGACCGACATTCTCTGGAACTTGCGCTCGGTGCTATCAGTTTCATCCTCATCCCTGATGTAGTAGGTGCTACGTCGTTTCAGTGGAGGAGGCGCGTCTGTCGCACCCGTTCCCGTCGCTTTGCTTGCCATGTAGTATCTCTGTCGCATGCGGAGGATAGCTGCCTTCTATGTTAGAGCATTTTAGTCATTTAGTCCCCATGCAACAGAAAGACGACTTACATCTCTCTCGCTGTGGTCTAACAGAACCAAAGCTCGCAGAAGGACGTGCAGCTTGGCTGATCCGTTCCTTGTCGGCATCGCTGCAAAAGACACGGTGGCCTCCACGATGTCGCCTATTCTGAAGGTCACTGGGTCGACAGCACGGTATCTTCGACGGCGAGGTCAGGGTCATAATTGGAAATAAATCTGGATGTACTCACTGCGTCTTTCCATCCGAGCTCGTAACGATCTCCATATAGTCAACCCTGTTGTCCGTCGTGTGGACGTAATCTCCTTCCATGAGTCCCCTCATCTGGCCTGTTGGGTCCACAAAAGGTGCAAAGTCGACTATATCCTGCGAGGAAGCGCTAGATGCTGGGGTAAAGTATCTCGCATTTGCTTCTACCGCCATGGAAGCCTCATGCACAGCAGGCTGCCAGGGCTCAAGTGCACCGTCTGGTAGCTTGTTGGCCATCTTGATGAATATAGTGAATATAGCCTCGATCTGACCGATGCACTCGTCTGTGTGATCATTTCCTAATGAGGATATCTTGATATTTTGCCGAATGTAACGCCTTGCTCGTTGTCTGGAAGCCTTTGACCTGTACATTTTGATTACGGGCCAGGTCGTTGCAGTCGGTCTCTGGTTAACACATCAGCCTCGTGGTAGCATGGAATAACCGCACCCGTTCAAGACAACTGGAGGTAGGTCCTTCCCGCACAGAATACCCAGAATCCGAACTGATCCTTCTTCCAGACTGCCATCTTCAGCTCGTCGACACAGCCTCCATGCTTTCGGATGTGTGAAGGCCTGAACAGCGTAGTCATCGAGCTATCCGTGTCTCGGTATGTGAATTAATCGCTCTATCTTTGGTGTAACTCACTTTTGCTTTACTCAAGTATTCGTCTGCTTTTGAATTCTTCCTCGAGGCAGTCCTCTCCTCTATCAACTCCTGAAGGCGTTGCGCTGTTGCCGGCACAGAGTACCAAAAGGTTAGTCCCTCAGCGTTGGCATTTGGCAGATTGACGTGAACAGATCACTCGTACCTGCCCTGTCTTTGTTGTAAAATGGATCCATAACGAATGCAGAATGNAAAAAACAGCTTGTGGGCAACTCGGTTTGGGTCAGGCTTTGCGAGGGACCCACCTTTATTTGTTCAACATAGCTTGTCTCTCCCGCTGTCTTGGAGCGCCCTCACCTTCGAGTATCTTGTTTTGATCTTATGTTCATAATTCATTTTTGGCGCCTTTCCCAGTGGGTAGAACCCTGCAATGTGCCTACACTGGAACCACTGTTATACGGTGCTTGGTATGCTGGATGGTGCTTAGCGACGTCAAGGCTGTCGGCATCTTTGGTAGCTTGGGGCCAATATACTGTTCCCCATTCGTACTTCCGATCTCCCTTTTGGTCGCGTCATTTCGCTTGCAGTCTTGCTCCCATGTTCCTGTCCCGGTTGAGGGTCCTATGTAGCCTGAACATGCACCCGCTCCCGCCGTGGACCCTGATGGGTGAGGGAGGGCATATTTGCATCTGGAGCTAGAGTTCGGCCACTCACGAAAGCCAGTGAAACGGCGGTGTCAATTCATCTGTTTCTGGATCTGATCTTGAGCCGTCCATCTCGCTCGTCTTCACCCTCTTTCCTTTTCTATTTCATTTACCNTTTTTTCTGGTTTTTCATTTTTTCATTTCATTTATTTTTGTCATTATTTGTTCACCTTCCTGTCTATAAAAGGGCGCTAGACCTGTCTCCTGCTTCCCCAAACCAACTTTACATTCTACGTTTGCCCTTACCTTCTGTCTCTTGGCGTCTATACACCGTTTACCCCCTTCTACGTTCGTATTGTCATGCCTCGTCCTACTACTCGTCAGTCTGGCCGTACCTCGTGAGTCCAGCCGCCACAGACCTCTCTTGCTTTGTTGTGTTCATCTATACCCTACGCTTTTCTTTTTAGCTCAAAGAAGCACAAGGGCCTTGATTCGTCCCCTGAAGTCATTGTATCTGACGACGAGGTCGAAAATTTGAGCCCCAGGTTAGCATCGACGCATTCTATGTGCGTGCGCCTTATACTGACCGTATTTTCCATCTGCCTTGTCTGCCTCTGTGTGTCTGATTCAGCCCGGAAGCGCCTCCTGTTCCTTCCACCCCTTCAAAGAAGAAACGTCAGGCTGTGGCCACCCCTCCAGAGAGGTCAGTTGTGCATCATTTCATCGCTGTTTTTGATATTGGTACTCACTACCGCCCAGCTCCAGTCCTGTCAAGAAGGCAAGAAGTGCCTTGTCTGCCATGGCCCTTGAATCTCTCAGCCCTGTCAAGAGCAGTAGGGCTAAGGCATCCACCGCTCAGAACGTACAGGTGAGCGTTTATTCGCCCTGGTTATGTACTGTCTTACCCATGCGTTCAACTACCAGGAGCGATCTACCTCTGTCGTGCATGACGACGATGGCTCTGTCCTTGTGGCCGACTCTGATGAGGAGGAGATTGTTGTCCCTGACACTCCTAGGCCCAAGGGGCGTGCAGTCAATCGTCCTTCTGCTCGCCTATTCGAAGATGCCGAGATGGTCGACAACTTTGACGGCTCTCCCAAGACAACTCCGAAAAAGACCTCTGCAAGATTGTCCAGCAAGGCCTCGGGTGTCAGTGATTCAAAGAATTCTGGCGAGGTTGGTGAATCCGACGCTGATACTCCTCGTCCCTCTCGTGCCAAGAAGGTCACTGCTAGGGCTCAGAAGGTCCCCGATGAGGCTGTTGATTCTGACTCTGAATCCGCTGCTGCATCATCTCCTATGAAGAAAGCCTCTACTGCAAATCGTAGTAACACTGACGNTTTTTAGGCCTGGTTCTTTGAAGGGAGCTGGTGAATATGGCTCAGAGGGTGGAGAAGATTGCACCTCGAACCGGGAAGACTCCGACTCTGACGNTTTTTGGTCGTGGCGACGGTCGCGGCTCTGGTAAAATGCCTGTCCTTCCTCTGGATGCCTTCACCATCGAAAACAAGGCGCGATGGGCTACCTCCTCCGTCAATAATGACAACATAACCATCATGGCACTCAAGTGGGTACAGTCACACTTAATCTTCCCTTGGATCGAACCATGTCTTTCGCTTCTAACTCTAATTCCCTTCATCCATAGAGCTGTCCCTGACAGGGATTACTGGGTCACCTACCCTCACAACCTCCGAGACCCCGTATTGGCATCAAAGGGACTGTACAATAATTTGCCTCCTCTCCCGTGAGTTCTCAGCCTCTACTGCTGTAGGGCATGTCAAGGTGATGCTTACGTCCTGCCAGAGGCTTCCAACTGCTGTCTCATGGGGACAGCGAGTACGTCCAAAGTGCTCGAGGAGTCGCCACTACTCATGCCGCCGCACTCTCTGTTCGTTCGTGGAAGGACTGTGGTGTCGATCAAGAGTATGTGCTATTTAACCTTGTGTCTTTTCATACCGGATTCTTACTCTCTGCCAGTTACCTGATATCTATTCTCCGCCTGCCTCGCCAGGGTCCCATCTGTAACGCGTCCACTATGGATCCCACTGAAGTAGTCTTCAAGGAGACTTGGTCTAGCCAGGGCCCTGGATCCGCTTTTACCGCTTGCGACAAGACAACAATGCAACCTATGACTTTTGTCATGGTTGGTACGGCAGTAGAGTGTTTCACGCATGAGGGTCAGAACATAGGTCCTGACGGCAGGCCTCCCTTTGCCAAGGGAGTTGGTATTGTATCTCACATGTACGAGTACGAACGGTGGTCCGACTTTTTTGCCACAACTTGTCAGGATCCTTCAATTAATGTGCCCATTCGCCGCCGAGTCATCTATTTCCTGACCAGGAACCGATCCAAGACCGCCGTCGGTGAGTGTACTTGTGCTTTATATTTTTGCGTTCATCTAATATTGACTTTTCTGCTTGTCGTCCCCAGTCGAGAGGCGTCCTACCGAGGGTCTGAAAAGGGGAAAGTTCTGTCTGCAAGCGTATTCTAGTCCTACCAAGCGTCCTCCCCCAGCTAGAAACTATGTCTCTTTGGACTTTACTGACAAGGGTGAGTTCTCATCCTCCAAAATCTATTGCTTTGTTTCACATGTTTGTTGGCTCGTTTTCTCTGACAACCTGCTCGTTCTGTCTCTTACAGTTCCCGTCTATGACGGTACTACCGGCCGTTTCAATCCTCACAATGTTGCAGACTCGCTCCGCCATCTTGAAGCTTGGTTTGCGGACGGATCTCCCGAGGTTCCTCAGGATGCAGGCGTTGCTGTCGGCTACTCTTGCGCTACTTCCAAGTACTCCGACACTTGGAAGATGACCTTCTATCTCAAATGGGTGGTCGTTCTTACTGTTTAATTGTCGTCCCTTCTCTTTGAAGACCGTATTGTTGTCATCCGCTCGCTTTCTTAANTTTTTTTACTTCCTTTGGCTTCTGAATGGTCTCAACACCATACTTAATGTTGCCTTTCGATCCGTCTTACCGCTTCAAATTTTGCCCTTCTTTCTGTCACTGCATAGCCCTCCTTTCTGCTCCCTCAGCGTCTTCTAGCGTCGCGGAGTCCATCCACGGTCTCAACACCTTCATCCCAGTCTCGCTTCATTCCACCCACCCTGTATCTTAGCTTCACATACTCCTGTTGCCCTTCCCATTTGCCGTTTGAATATACACCCTTTGCCCATTTGAAATTGACCTTCTCATATGAGCTTCAAGATACGAAGATAAAAAAGNAAAAAAGGTTTCTTAAAACATAAATGTTAAATACTAATAATTAAACAAAGCTAAAATAAAAACCGAGAACAAGCGCGGATCGAGCGAATTGACTCGCAGTTTGTCCGTCTATTCCATATATGCGGACACCGAGGAAAACGTTCTAATCATGTGCTCAAGTTCTATGGGCCGCAGAGCTATCCTGTCGCCTAGCTCCTCCTCTAATACGTCCTCGACCAGGTGATGTATGTCTCTCAAGGCCTGTTGCACTTGCAGACGCTTTTCCTCCACACCGTTCTTGCTCCCATCCAGCAGTCCAAGGTCCCGTAATGCCTTCATCGACCCAGCGTTCATCTGGACTATATGCCTCGCCACATCCGACCAGTCTGGCCACTCGCATACCCCCGCATACGCTAGGTCGCCCGCTAGGTCGAAGGTCCCTGCTTTACCGAGACGAGGATAGAGCTTGTGCTCGAAGGGGCCAGTGGGTCTGAGGTGTTGGTAGCATTCCTCGAACGTAGGTTTCGACGCGGCGAATGCAGGCCATCTTCTCTGCTCGAGGTGCTTCCAGTACACGCGCGCACACTGCGTCATTGTTTCCATTAGCTTAGAATCCTTTACACACCTCTTTATGGCGTCCAAAGCCTCCTGTAGTGAGTTGAACTTTGTCCCTCCTTCGATAGTCACCGAAGCACCTCGAGTAAGCCCTCTCCAAACCATGCCGCTGAACACGGTTGACACCGAGGTCGTAGCTCCCCCACCGTAGATGTCGGCTATGCTGCGGATCCTACCCGGCGTCCTCTCCCTAAACGGATGGAGCATCTCCGGCGATGCCTTCAGCCGAGTTATGAACCTGTGTTCGGGTGTCGATAAGGTCCCGCTCTCGTAGTTTATCGCGTGAACGATCATGCCTCTGAACGCGCCCCACCGAGCAGAAACGGCAGGCAGATACCTGACAACGGTTCCTGGGTCGATCTCCTGCCTGGCTAGTTGCTTGTAAATGGCAAACATCCGTCCTTCTCTCGAGTTCTCGTCGTTGACCCTATGCGACCTCAATCTCTCCAAAAATGGTTGCATGTCGTCGAAGGTGGCCTCTCTCCCGGCGCTGTCTCCTTCTATGACGTGGGTCGGCTTGAATCGCAAGTACATCCTCCACACGTAGTCCATGGATATCGCCTCCTCTCCTAGAACAGCCTCGACTGCAGACGCGAACCAAGCCTTCCTCGTCTTGACGTATCCGTCCAGCTCCAGCCACCCTCGAACTACGTTCACGACCGTACACACCACCGCCTTTTTGGTCCCTTCGTCGGTTCTGCTCATGTATCTCCTGTGGAACGGATTTGTCACAACGACCTCGTCCACATCCCAGGCAAGACCGTAGGCAGAGGGATGGAACTCGCGCTCCTCCACTCTGGCGACCATCATGTGCATCACGTCGTCCGACAGCCTCGCTAGCCAACAATCGTCGTCTCCCTCGTATACGCCATGCACCACGGATTCAGCTTGACTTCGGACGTCCTTGTCAACCCACAGATGGAGCCTCGAACAGGCCTTGATGAGCGTCGCTCTATCGTGTCGCAATGCACTCGATCGCCTGACAACGTCATTCATCGCCTGTGGACCTTCGGTCATGATGGTCTGTACAGCACCAATAGCGCCGGATCCTAGAGTATCTGCGTCCAGCGTAAGGGCGGCCTTGTGGATACTGGCCCATGCCTTCTTCAGAGCCGATGCAGTAGGTGGCACCGGAGACTGTGATAATAGTTGCTGCTCGTCTCGAAGGCTAAGTATTTCTTGCTCCAACACTTCGAGCGATAAAAGCCTGGTGAACAAGAACGGATCTGCGTATTTCGACATCGTCAGTTGAGACCATACAAAAAGGACAAATGAAATGAGATCGATGGACAACCTACCGTTCAACTCGTCTTCACACTGCTTTGACGCTCGTCTTGACTGTGGCGCCTTTGCATTCGACACTCCGACGATCTCCCCTTCTTCGATCGCTTCCGGCTCTCCTCCGGACCTAGACACTGATAGTGTCTCGGGTTAGTATGCGATTGCGGGTGACGAGTGCGAATCTGGGGGTACGTACGCTTTGAGGTTCTTCTCCTGGTGTCACCCGACTTTGCTCGCTTGGATCTTTGTGGCCTCTTTTCCTTGCTTCTTTGGCTGTCGTGTCTGGCCCTCTTTCTCTCTACGAGCTGCTCGTCCTCTTCACCTGTAGTCTCTGCCTGCTCATCGAAGTTGACTACCCTCCTTCTCTTGTGCAGCGCGTACCCTGCTAAGAGACGATATTATCAAGACGAATAGAGACGTAAGTAAATAATCCAATACGATAGGCGTCTCGCTGCGCACCTTGGGTAGGAGTGTCCGTTGCAGCGGTCCTATTGTCGTCTTCGCTAATATTGGCGCTTCCTGCTCGGCGGTGGTCAGTGCGCCTGGTCCATCTCAATGGCGAGTAGATTGTACTTGCCTGGTTGTGTGCGTTCTTGAGGCCCTGCAATCTCGATTGGATCGGCGTCATCAGCTGGGTCTGTATGCGGTCATCAGAGACGTGGGCGCTGTTGCAAGATCTATGAGCCTACCTGCAGATCCGCCACCCTCATCTACCGATGCACCCGATCCAAATCGACGAGTGGCCTCCTCTCGTATCCAATCGTTATGCAGGTAGCACTCGGGAATATGACTCCCGTGTTTGAAATAGTGTTCCTTGAAGGCGGCCTCTTGCTCCATACGAAGACCTGTTCTACCCCGTCCGGCTGTGTCCCGTATAGCCGGAGCCATAGCCCACTTGTCGATCTTCCGCCTGGTACCGTCTTCCGCTTTGTAAGTGATGCAGTCCATAAAGTCGTCTGGATCGGCATCTATCTCGTAGTCCGGGAAAGTCTGCAAGAGGGCGTATCTGAACAGGAGGTATGCCGAGCGTCCTACAAAACTCGAGTAGCTTTGTCTTGTCATGAGCGAGTGGGCATCCTTGAAGAAGGTGGAAAACGAGTCCTGCATGTGAATTGACGGATCAAAGCTAGGCGTTCTGTCAAATACCAGGCTGACACGACGGATGGGGTCACTTACTCTGTTGTCCTCATCTCCGGAGCCAGGTAGATATGACCCGTAGGAGTCGACGCTATGCGTTGCCGCGTTACGCCAGACGCCATTCGGTGCGGTGGATAGTGGACGAGAATGATGCGATAGGCCGTGGAGCTGGGCATCGTACCAGGCAGGGGAGTGGGCGGAGAGCCGACGTGGTCTCTCTGCCCCTGGAAGTTCATTGACCTGAATCGCTCTAACCTCGTGTATACGCCCAGTCCGCTGAGGAAAATTCTACCAGGGTCGTAGTTAGGCGGTAGTCGAGACACGCGCATCAGGTTCGAGTATCGGGCCCCACTGTCTTTCCCGTCCCTATGGGCCAGGGCGAATCTTCCCATTTGCTTGGTCATGGCGGTGCCTGTAACCGAGGTCAGTCGACTTGATCGAGCCATTTGGAGCAAGCAAAACTCACCTGCATATGCAATATTGCACTGCACCGTGTTGAACGCGTAGTTGCCGTCACATCCTATCGCACCGGATCCCACCCTGTCAAACTCTCGCCTCAGTACATCCTGAATTTCAGCTGGTGCCTCTTCCATGCTTCTCATCGCGAGGGTGGTCGACGCCTGTTCAACGGTTAGAACAAGCTCTCGTCGCTTGCAGGGTATACCAGCTGATCGACTCACATGGATAACANGGGGACGTCACTTTGTGGTAGTCCGAAAGCACTCCTCTCCATTTGCTGTTGGCGCAAGGGGCTTCGATGTCCGTGTTCGGCTCCAACGAGGGTCCAAGCGTGAAGCATCGCGTGTCCGAGCTAACGGGCGTCGGTTGAGGTTCGAGGCGCTCGAATAATATACTCTGCGGGGTGACATCGTCCTTGGGGCCTATAAAACCTTCCATAGCATGATCCATCCTGTCCCTGTCCAACGCAGAGTATACACGCCTGGGCACTGACTCAGTCCTGCAGGCGCAGTAGGGAAAGGCTCGACGACTCACGATCCAACTATCCATAGTACCAGCACGTCGTCCTCGGGGCGACCAGATCCATTGGAGCTTCTAGCC
Organism: Candolleomyces eurysporus; assembly: GCA_027579435.1. NCBI lineage: Eukaryota > Fungi > Basidiomycota > Agaricomycetes > Agaricales > Psathyrellaceae > Candolleomyces > Candolleomyces eurysporus. The sequence continues at coordinate 61,522 of JANBPK010001214.1, read as the reverse complement.
CACAGGTAGTCGCCATCCAACAGCTGCAGCCAACCTACAGCGAGACGGCACCGGCGAGGTGAGTTCGGTGAGACATGGTCGACATCGTAATGTGCAACGACATACCTTCGGCCGCCAGCCGATCGTCGTTCAAGTCGAAAGGTACCCTAATGCTCCGACCCGCCTGGCTGCATTCCTGCATGCTCGGGTAGGTGATCAACGTGTAGAAGACGAAAGACCGTCCTGGATTGCTGGCGGGATGCTTCGGATGGTTGACCGCCTCGTATAGGCTGGGCATGCGAGGGTGCCTCCGGGGCAGTGAGAGAGGTCTCTCACTGTACAGCCATTCTTCCATGGCGTTGGTCCAGGAGCAAAGAATGCTCGAGATTGGGGGCCCAGACAGCAATANGGGGAAGAAGTTATAGGGGGGCTCTGGTGCCGTGTCTGAGATCTGCTCTTGAGGTCGGTTTCTTTCGACGGCGGGGTGACGTAGTTCGTCCATTGTTTTCGACAAAGAGGAGGCTCGACTGCGTCATTCCGATCGTTAGCTGGTCCATTGGGCGGGCTGCCTTTCGATCGAGTGCCGCCTGTCGGCCTCCGGTGCTTGCCCGGCCGCTCAGCAGGTGCAGGCTAAGAACGGGCATACCAATCAGTACCACTGTCTGAGTTCATTTAGGACGACTCACCGAGGTTCCGCAGCAAGACGAAGGGCATAGCGCCGTCGAAGGAAAGAGGACGAACAAGGATGATGGAAGAGGCGAACGGTTGATCTAAGCGACGTCCAAGCGCCTAATCGGTCTGTTTGTATCTATTTGTCACTTGTTGAAATTTAGGAAAGGGTCCATCGTAGCTCCAACTCTCCTTCACAATCACCGTCCTAGTGTACGCGCTTCTTTACAGACACACATATATATAACGCTGCACTCTCCAACCCTTCACACCCCTCTTGTGCCCTTTTCGTTAGAATCATCACGCTCCACTCTTCATATTGCCCGTCGCCCTCCTCGCGAAATGCGATTCGCACCCTCGCTACCTGCTGCCTGCGGGACACTGCTTGTATGCTGCCTTCTTAACACTTTTTGCTTTCGTTCGGTCTCTTTTACTACATCAAATAATCTTGTAATACCCTACCAGGGTGTCCCTGGGTTGACTGCCACTGTGAATGCACAGGATATCTGCTGCGATACGGCCTGGATGCCGGTGTGCTCTTTACCAGACAGGATCCTGGCTCCCATAGCGAGCGACTTGGTGTCAGGTACACTCTATGCTAGCTGTGAGTCATCTCTTCTTCTGATGCGGCAGGTTTCAAGATCAGAGCACGGTCCTCGACACAAATTGGGCTCATGCCAATCTCGGTTTGATCGTATTCCTCGCATGCTTGCCTTTATTTTCAATCCTTGTAGTGTGGCTCTTCGCGTCTCGCTGGTAGAGGCCATGTGTGTCAGGTCCGCATATCTACGCCATGATTTTTTAGTCATTGTGCGCCGGCTGAGTCCCAGGTCCCGCTGTCGATTTGGTAGACGCTTGTTGGACTGCTTGTCTTGTTGGAGTGGTGCATTGCATCCGGTACGCGTGGGCCATCAAGCAGCGGGATTGCGGAGGAGAAGATCTAGCCGAGGTGGGGCCACTCATCGCCCCAATCGTGCCTTTCCATTCACTGATCTTGTGGTACACCCTCATATGCTTGGAGACCAGTCGACCCACCCCTTTCAGCACGATGACATGTTTGAGTTTGTTACTATGCTTTCCGCACCCCAGGCATCTGTGATGATATCTACTACAAATTCTTTCATGGCTGCATCTATGCCTCTGGAATTTGCGTTGTTGTGCATGGAAGTTCGAGACTTGAAGCGGCTCGCTGTGCAGTTCCAACTGGTGTTAGGAAGGAGCAACCGGACGCGCTTGGACATAGAGGCGTTTCTTGTTGCCAGCCTGAAGGAGGCCGCACCGGACCTGTATTGTCTGTTCAGGCAGCTACCCCGGAGCATGAAGACAGTCAACAAGCAACGTAGATCCAAACCCGCTACGAAAGTGTCGACCTCCCAGATGCCATCTGGTAAGTCGTGCGACCCTCAGGAGAAAGGCTGCCAAATGGCTGTTGGTGTAGATACCAGATCTGTGGTGGAGTCCATGTATGCAGAGCGAGATGGCAGTACAGCGGGGTTGTTCCCTCCTAGCCCACCGTCTTGTGATCTCCAGGTGGATATTATCAGAGCTTTTTGCGAGGATATGTCTCCGTCAAACATCCAGGAGGCAGCATGTGCTGTGTGTGGGCAGCTGCGTCTGGCCAAAGAGCTTCGGGATGTTTCCCAGCTGGATCTGTCTTGCTTGGTGGCCCCCAGTACAACGCGCAAGGAGAGAAAAAGCCATTTGGACCCAGTCGAAGGTCTGGATACTCCTGCCATTATTGGCAGCTGTGCATCAGCATGTCTTACTTGTTTTAATGCTGTGAAGATTGCCAAACGGCCAAAGCTCTCCTTGGCTAATGGTCTCTGGATTGGTGATGTGCCCGACATCTTGTCTGGTCTTACGTTTGCAGAAAAAATGTTGATAGCTCGAGTCAGGCATAACTCTTGTCTTATGAGGGTGTCTTCTGGCCGAGCCAAAATGATAGCTAACGCAATAATGTTTGCCTTGCCTAGTATGAAAATATATCATGCTCTGCCTCCTGCTAAAGAGGACCTTGACGATGTTTTCGCATTCATATTTGTAGGCCACGCTCACCCAACTGCAAAGGAGATCCAAAGGAGTCCTATGCTGGTGAGAAGGAATAAGGTTGCTAGAGCACTAGATTGGCTAAAGCTTAATCATTCTGATTATGCTGATCTAGAGATTTCCAAGGAAAACTTAGAGTCTTATCCTCTAAACGGTGTTCCTGTGTATATTGATTTCCGAAGGGTGGACGATTCAGAGGACCCCACAGCTAAGGAACCAATGGAGATGAGCAAGCATGAAACAGATATAGACCAAGGTACATCTGATGGACCATGTCCTCTTATTGTTAGAGGCCTGACTGGTCCTGAATATGCAAATATGTCTGTCAAAGCCATGAAGATTCATGCCCTCAAACATCTTCAAAGTGGAGGCAAAATGCTTGCAATTGGTCATGATCCCAATCCAATGTCAATGTACAACAACCCTCAGTTGTATCCACAGATGTTTCCTTGGCTTTTTCCCTATGGGATGGGAGGTATAGGCCAGTCCATGCATTCAAAGGTGCTATCTCAGAGGGAGCACNAAAAAACGCCTTCTGCTTTATCATGATAAGCAGTTTCAGACTGATTTTTACTTTCCAATGATTGCATTTAACCAGGAGCAGGTCAGATCTAATGTTACAGGGAGCTTTTTGTATGCAAAAAAGAGCAAGTTCAGCACTATATCTGAACGCATTGCAAGGTTGGACCAAGATGTCCTTCACAAGCTAGCTGACTCCCTTTCAAGAGGTGAATACATAAAGCCTGATACACAGGCTGAAAAAGATTGTTATGCACTGCTGGATGATTTGGATCATGTAGGTGCATACTCAGATGGCTATCTGACTGGGAAGAAGCTCATGCGTAATGAAATTTGGTCTCTTATTGCCAACAAAGGGGCACCCAACTGGTTTATTACCTTTTCACCTGCAGACAACAAGCATCCTTTGTGCATGTACTATGCAGACCAACAGGAACTGTTCAGCAATGAGATCAGATGTTGGAAAGAACGAGACACTCTTGTGCTGAACAACCCTGTAGCAGCAGCCAGANTTTTTTGATTTTCTTGTAAAGCTTGTAATCAAACATGTTATAGGCTTTGGTGAAGGGAGGAGAGGTATTTATGGCAAGCCTGCTGCATACTATGGCACAGTAGAGCAGCAGGGTAGGCTTACTCTCCACATGCATATGATGCTGTGGATAGAAGGCTCACCTTCACCCCAGGACATCCGGAGCCGGCTGCTTGACGCTGATACCACATTTCAAGATAGTCTTGTTGAATACTTAGAATCAGTACATCAGGGAGAACTTTTCAATGGAACTGTTGAAGATGTACGAAGTACAAAGCCCAAGCCATCTACTTATGGCATTGGAATCCACACCCTTCATAATCAGGATGGTGGAGACCTTCTTGATGATGATGGTGACCCAACACTGAGATTGGCTGTGCCACCTCCAGCTAAACACTGTGGCCATGTTGGGGTTTATGACAGCAGCTGTGAAGACTGCATTGCAATGAGAGGCTGGTGGCATAAATACAAGAAAGAGACAGATGAATTGCTTGTTAGGTCAAATGTACACAGCTGCAGAGTTCAGAAAGGAAGCACAGTGACCATGAATGCTCAATCAAATACAAAGGCATCATTTGTGCCCACTGAGGGTGGGGCAAAGGGGTGCCTGAACAAAGATGGCCTATGCGCAGCTAGGTTTCCTAGAGACATAGTGCCACAGACTGTTGTGGACAGCGATGATGGTCATATTACCTTAAAAAAAATTAGAGCCTTGGATGAATACCTTCACCCCTGCCTTGACCTATCTGCTTAGATGTAATACTGATGTTACATGCATGATGTCTGGAACATCTGTAAAAGCAATCGTGTCCTATGTTACTGACTATATCACCAAAGTTTCACTCAAGAGTCATCATATATTCTCGCATACTCTTGATATATTCCAAAAGAATGCATCACTTGTGGAAGAATCCACTACCTGTGAAAATGCAGCCAGAAAACTGCTTCTCAAGGTTTGCAATACACTGACTTCTAAAATGGAGATTGGAAGTCCTATGGCTTGCCTGTACCTGCTAGGTAATCCAGACCACTACACTAGTCATATTTTTGTGCCCTTCTACTGGTCACAGTATGTAAGAGCTGTCAAGTTTTACTGGAATAAACGTGAAATTGAGCTGTATGGACAAGAAGGCAGCAACCAGGAGGTAGACAATGATGAGGAAAAGTTGCTTCTTGCTGTTAGCAAAGGAGAGATAACTGCCAGGTCAAAGGTGGATGACTACATCTTCAGGCCAGATGCATTGGCTGAGCTGACTCTGTATGACTGGATACAGTTTTGTGAAAAAGTGCCTCTTCCCAAAAAGCTGAGAAGAAAGGCTGGCCACAAAGAAATAGTTTTCAGAGAAGCTGATGAATATGATGAAGAAGGAAACTCTGATGAGGAAGGTGAGTATGAGTCTGAGGTACCATTGCCCAGTCCACCACAACATGATCTGCATGATAACTCCAATTCAGCCTTCTTCAGGTTCCAGTCTGACCATCCTCAGTATGATACGCACAGGGTCAAGTGCAGAATTGGCTGCAAAACATTTCCAGTTCCTACTTTGGTAGGAGGTGCTTTGCCAAGGCCTGATCAAGGTGACAGAGAGCAGTACTGCATGACAATGCTCACATTGTTCAGGCCATGGAGGTCAGGAGCAGACCTGAAGGCAGATGCTGAATTATGGAATGATGCATTTGAAGCCTATCAGTTTGCACCTTACAGCAAAAAAAATTATGGCCAATCTCAATTTAAAGTATGAATGCCTGGATGCCAGGGATGACTATAGAGCTCAAATGAATAAGAAGGCATCCAGCTTGAGAGGAACTGTGGGCAGTTGGACTGATGATGACTACTATTTGAAGGAAGATGATGAAGAGAATTATATGGAAGGCCTTGGGGCCAGTATTGATGATCATGGTATGCTTGGAGAAGATTATCTGCTTGGGCCAGTGAGAGTTAGAAAGCTTGCACAGATGCAAGAAGCCCAAGGCATGATAAGCCGTACTGGATGGCTTGAAACAAGCCCCAGATCAGCAGAGAATGTTGTAGCTATTGAATCCAAACAACTGAACAGTGGTATGCCCACAGAAAGCCAGCTGCTTGCTTTTGACAATGGTGCTGAGAAATCAGATGAAAATGCTGTTGACCTGTCCACTGGGATTATAGCACTTCCTTCTATTGGTGGCCCACATTCTGTAGCAAGCAATATGTGCATTTCTAGAAATTCTCCTGCAATCTGGAAATCTGTGATCAAAGAAGCAAAGCAGAATGTGCTAATAGAGAAACAGCAGAACTACAAAGGTGTAACAGCAGCTCCAAGCAATGCAGGCTTAGCAGCACACACATCGACTGCAGAGGTAAAGGTAGTTGACATAACATACCTGGACTATGGATACAAGGCCAAATTGGAGGCAAGCCAACAAATTATTGACAGTACAACTGCAGATTTCAATCTAAATACTGAGCAAAAAAGAGCTTTCAGAATAATTGCCAACCATGCATCTAGTGAGAGCCCAGACCAGCTCAAAATGTATCTTGGAGGTATGGGTGGTACTGGCAAATCACAAGTAATCAGAGCATTAACTACGATGTTTGGTAAAAGGGGTGAATCACACAGATTTGTGGTATTAGCACCAACTGGCACAGCGGCTGCCTTGTTGAATGGTTCAACCTATCACTCTATGTTAGGAGTTGTGAGTCGGGGGAAGGATGAAGATGGTGCACCCAGAAAAGCAACAGCCTCATCTATAAACGATGCCAAGGAGCGCCTGAAAGGGGTGGACTACATATTTATTGATGAAATATCCATGGTAGCATGTCATGAACTCTATTCTATTAGTGCTCGGTTGTCTGAATCATGAACACTCATGACAAGCCTTTTGGAGGCCTCAATATGATCTTAGCAGGAGACTTTGCACAGCTTCCTCCAACTTCTGGGAGGCCATTGTACTACCAACATAAGAAAGGGAGTGATACTCTCCCTACCACATTGTGGGCACAGCAAACAGCTATTGGCAAACTCTTGTGGCATCAATTCACAATTGTGGTTATCCTTAAGCAAAATATGAGGCAGGCATCTGACAAGCCAGATGATTCAAGGCTTCGGACAGCACTGGAGAACATGAGATATGGGGCATGTACACCTGAAGATATTAAATTCCTGAACAGTCGTATAGCCAGGAGGTGGACACCCACTTCTCTAAGCTTGCCTCAATTCAAAAACGTGTCAATCATTACATGCTGGAACACCTACAAAGACAGATATAATGGGCTTGGTGTGGTCAGGTTCAGCATGGACACAAATCAACCATTGCATCAATTTTATTCCATGGATGTTCTAGGGAGCATAGAAGACCCTTCAACTGATGGCAGAAAAAGGAAAAGAAGAAAGAATAGCAGCAAGACACGCCTAACCTCAGCTTTGCAACATGTTATCTGGGAGCTGGAACCACATACCAGCAAGCACATACCTGGAAAAATAAGTTTGTGTATTGGCCTTCCTGTGATTTTGAGACACAATGATGCAACAGAATTGTGCATTACAAAAGGTCAGGAAGGCAAGGTTGTAGGCTGGGACAGTAGCCCTGGTAATTACAACACACAGAGGCTAGATACAGTGTATGTTGAGCTTGTGAAGCCACCTAGCCAGGTTCACATTGAGGGTCTACCAATTAATACTGTACCAATAACCAGGACAAAGCATACTATAAAATGCCATTTACCAGATGATACTGTTTTAAATGTGGAGAGAGAGCAGGTAAACATACTGCCTAATTTTTCAATGACTGATTATGCATCTCAGGGCAAAACAAGAGACTTCAATGTGGTTGACCTAAGCAGATGCAAGAACAACCAATCCATATACACATGTATATCAAGGAGCTCATGTGCTGATGGTACTGTGATTGTACAGCCATTTGATACAACAAAGATCACCAAGCCAGTAACAGGCTTTCTGAGGCAAGAATTTCGAGAGACTTTGCTCCTGGACCATATAACAGAGCTGAAATACAATAGAAAGCTGCCAAATTCTGTGCATGGTGATATGAGGTATCCTTTGATACAGTCATTTTACAAATGGTCACCAGTCAGCCTTAGTCTTGGAATAAAAGATTGGCACCCAGGCATCAAGTATAGTTCTAATGATGACATACTTAATCCCAATGCACCAAGCTACATGTGGGATGGTAACATTGGAATAGACCCAAAAAACAAGGTGAAAAAGCCCAGGATCGCAAAAAATGCAGTACCCAGTAAACCGGCCAATGCACAAGAAGGCCCGTCCAGTATGGGCTGCATCAGTGCCATACCTGAAAGGCCAGATGCTCCAGTCAAGAAAATAAGGACTACAGCCTCTAACCCCACCCAATTTGAAACTGGTAGCCCAGTTGGACTGATCTGGGATTCTGAAAATTACAGCTGCGGATATGATGCCCTATTGACTGTGTTGTATTCCATATGGCATTCAAATCCTGTGTACTGGGCCAACATGTTTAATGCTGTATCAGACAATATGGCCAACCTGTCCAACATACTCAGTCAGGTAGCAGATGGCATATGCTCCTTTGAGCAGGGCCGCAACATGTTGCGATATGCTTTACTTACCCAGAGCCCTGAAAAATTTCCCATGGGGAGGGTTTTTGTATCCATGGAGGAACTTGTAGTGGCATTGCTAACAGACCGAAGAATCGGCCAGACATGGCTCAAATGCACCACATGTGGATACAGAGGAGCAGATCCCAGGTTTAAGCTACGGATGAGTACTGTACTTGGTGCAAGTAACACGGTTGGAAGAGGTCAACATGGCAAAGAAGTCCCAACCAGCAGGCTGATATATGCAGAAGAGACCCTGTCAGAGCGTACCTGCAACACATGCCCAAACTTCAGGCTCATGAGCATACAGTTGGCATGCGATGAACTGGTACCCATTATGGCATTTGAGTGTGTAAACCAGATGGTGAATCCCGAGCAGTCTATCAGACTTACTCAGGCAAACAGTTGGGCCATTTACACCTTGAGAGGAATAATTTATCATGGCTCAGGCCACTTTACATGCCGTGTTATAGACCCAAGGGGCCAGGTGTGGTTCAATGATGGAGCAACCATGGGCCGGAGATGTGAGTATGAAGGCCATATCAATGCAGGCAGCAGCAACAGCTGGCTGACAAAAGCAAAGGGCAGAAATATAGTATTCATGATATATGCAAGGCTGTCATTATAAAAGACGTAAAGACTCGTACTGCCGTGCCTTGCAACGGCCCGCTACCAAAGTCTTGGAGGAGTGCTATTGTATCACGTGTTTAAATGGGACGTTGGTCAATGCTCGGGATTGGAATGACGTGACGTCGATGGGGAAGGAGCTGATTATAAGCACGATACCATGGAACGAAGACCCGGCAAAGTATTGTCCAAAATGTGGAAAGACGGCACTCGGGACCTTTTTGAACGAAGGGTGGCTTGTCTAGTGCGTGAATTCAGGACTAACTTCATCACCCGGAGGAGAAGAGGTGCTGATTGTAAAGGCGGCAGTCGACGGGGCAGAACGCAACTTATAGTCTCCCTTTCATGTGCGATCCAAATGAAACAATCGATTTTCGTTTGAGAGCCATTGACGTCAAGGTGGGCACAATGTCGAGTCTCCCGAGACGCCGCTCACAATCATCGGCAACCGGTGCATGACTTCCGACTCGTTAATTAACCCTGCGGAATACTCAATCTGGCTCGACCATCCTTATTCATCCTTATTCATGGATGGATCCGGACGAATTTGCCCGGTTCCTTGAAAAAATCCTTGTTCATAGAAGGTAAGTCTACCTCCCCACAATCCACAAATGTGAATTTCTAGCCATCCAACCCATTTGTTGTATAGCTTGTAAGTCTGCTCCTTCATGAACCTGAATTTCTGGCTGTTCAGCTCATCTGTTGTATAAAACGTATATCTGGTTTCTCATGAACCTGAATTTCTTGCCATCAGCCTGTATTTTTTACGATTCCGCTGATTCATCTCTAAGCATCATTTGTATGTGTCCGCACGACAACAATCTTGTGTCAGTTTCCCTACGCCAGTTCTACATTCTATGCCGGTTCCATATTCTATGCCAGTTCCACATTCTGGCAGGCAAGAAGTGTGTAGCAATGCCCCTGCCTTTTATTCCCTCAATCATCCTGTGCTATAGTTGAAGAAGTAAACAAGTAATGAGCCGTTTCTCACTCAAACATTCATGGTTTCTCCCACTGTGCCATGCTGACTTGATCATCCTATCAGGCCTCAAACTCAACCAGTCTACACTTCTCCTTGCACTCAAAGCTGCGCTGTCAAGTGCCTGCGTGCTTTGCTACCTACCAATTGAATCCGATGCTTGCAGCTATGTTTCATTTCTATCATCACTTTCCCACCTCCCGGTTGATTCTTTCTGTGTCGTTTTGTTTTGGATGTCTTATCTATTTACCATCTCATGTTACGTCTTCCGAGTTGTCTGTATCCGGACCATTCTAGTTTTTTACTTATGTATCAGTCCACGTTCGATCGAACACCACGCCGTTCTGGAAACGCGACAAACTGCAGTAATGGGAGACGGCAAGCATCGTGTCCATGCGCAAGCCGTCACGTTTGATAGACTACATTGGCTGTCCTTGGACTGGTTTTGAATTCGCCTCTCTTCAACTTGCACTCTGATCATTCAAGTGTTAGGCAAATAGCATAGGTCCCGGGATCGCAAATGGAAGAGCCAACGACTTTTTGAACTTTCCCGGAAGCGAGCTAGTCAAACACCACTGCCCGATCGACTCCCAACTCAACCGGTGACATCACAACATACCGGTCAATTTTCCTGAGAGTCAAGCAGACAAAGGAAAAAAAAAATAAGNAAAAAATGAGCGTTCAATGCCGACATGAACAAAGCGAGCAAGCACGTATGCGTGTAAGAGTGTGGGTAGTAAAGAGAAAATAGAATCCGACGAAAAAGGGTCATGAAAGGAAAGAGCTCCAGCATCAAATTGCCTCAGGTCGACCCGTCCACGAGCTATACAACTCTCAGTATTCTTCACCTCCATGTCCACCGTCACCTCTGCCTCCACTGCTATCGTTTTGGCGTGGTTGGAGGTACTGCTGGTTCAACCATGCAGACTGAGGCTGTTTACGTTGAGGTCACAACAACGCGAATACAGGCTGTCGCTGGTTATACGCCGCCTGTTGGATTTGCGAAGGGTACATTCATTCACATTTCGGGTTGTAGGTATTGACGATCAAGCACCCACCACCCCTGCGGCGGTGGCACTTATGTATGTGCGTAGCTCTGTCATATCACCAAGATCAATCGAGGAAAGGTTGCGATAAATTCGTTCCAATTTTATTCATCCAGCTTCTATATAATGCAATGCAAGTCGTATATGATATCATACAAGTACAACTCCCAGTCTAGCTAAGAAGTCAGTAATATACACATAGAGACCGTGAGCGGGATAGATAGATAGGCAGTAAAGTATATTTAGCTTCCCGAGATGCTAAGTTAGAGAGAGAGCGAAATGAATGCCTCGTAGGACGATCAACGTCCGAAAAAAATGCGATGAGCGTGACAACGATGCGATGCGATGCGAGTGGTGGTGGTGGTAGTACAAAGTGCGGGTCGTGGAAAGGGTCGTTTTATGTCATCGCAGGGCATCATCTCATCGTCGAGGAGAAAGAACNAAAAAAAAAAAAAAGAAGTGAAAGAAGGAAGCCAAAGCGGGTGAATCAATCACGAGCTGTGGTGAGCATCGAGCCCCTCAAACGCCAACCTGCGCATAATACGGCTGATATGGCGGGGGCAGACCTCCCCGGTGGAAGCAGCGGCGGCAGCGGAGTTGCTCGCGTTCTTCTTGAGCCTGCAGGTCTTCTTGGGGCCAGAGGACGATCCCGAGTTGCCGTTGCCGTTGCCTGATGTTCTCGGGGAGCTTGGCACTCACTTTGCCGCCTTGCACTGTAGCAGTTGATCAGTTGCTTGTAATGATAGATAGAAAGAAGGATGCGTACTGAGGTCGGCTTGGAACCATTCACCACCATTCGGCTTCTTTCCAACCTGATGAATCTTGAACCACCTGGCTTTGGTAGAATCGAATTCGCTGCATGGAACGTTTCCACAGTCGGCGAGGTAGGTGATCATAGGACCGGTGTTGTGAGGCCACTGTAAAACAGGAAATCAGTCGATCAGTCAAGGAACCGCACGAGCCCACCGCAGCAGAGGCTAATGATTTTGTCCTACATCGCTCTGTCCCCATGCGGCGATGATCAGGCGGTCAACGTCTGCTTGTTCTCACTCCCGCAGTCTCCAGACTCTGTATACAAAGGCTATCACGCTTATCCCTTCTCTTTGAGCAGGTATTTGGACGAGCAATAAATTCCTAGAGCCAACACCGTGCAGCAGAACCGCTAAAGTGTCGTCGTTGCTTCTGCTGCTCTTGCTTCCGTCCGCAGCCATAACCCTCGGGTGAGCGGCATAAAGGTCAGTTGCCCACACCAGCAAGTCCCGACGTGCGGTTCCTGACCTCGAGCTCGCCTCTCTATATTCCCATTATCGATTGCTTGGACCTGCTTGGTTACCGGTATCATCAAGGCCGACTCACCTCATCTTGCACTCCTCACCGATGATTCTTTCAGTCTAGAGCAATTCCCTCTATATGCGACATTCCCCGTTGCATCGGTCACTTTGTTAACTTCGCCTCCCTCTTGGCGTTCTGTTACTTTCCAGATGAGACCTTACATTCACGCCAGCGTTCAGGGAGCACCGAGCCACGCAACACGTGGAAAACTCGCCAGATGTGCCCCTGGGGTTGTGTCGAGGATGGGAAGTCTGCGGAATGGTGTCATGCCTCGAGGTTTACATATGTCTTCGGAGTTTCAACTCACTATCGATTGGGAACGTGAGGCCTTTCACAATGTATTACAGCTAAATGCAAAATCGTAAACGTTTTCCATTTTTTCTGGCTCTGCCCCTTTCCTGAGTAAGCCACCAAAAATGGCAACATGACGCCTTCGCGGCGCCGTGGTGGTTGAGCTTGGAGGTTGAGCTTTGCTCCACCGCTAATGACAGTTTAGAGTGTCATCCTATCTTCCCTCAAATATAACATGCACCTATCTACCATTGCAACCATGAGAATCTTACAATCTGGATGGGTGTACGTGCAGTCAGAAACTGCAATTTTTAAGGGGATGAAGATACTGAGGCAAGGCACGCGTAACTGGGAATTTGAGCCCCCACCTATGAGCTCCAACGGCGAACCTCAGGCGTGTGATTTGGATTAATGCTTAATGCGGCATCTTATATAAGGAAGGGCGCACGTCGAGNAAAAAAAGGAAAACGTCTACGATTTTGCATTTAGTCGTAGTTCAAACAATGTTTACACAAGTTCAATGAAGGTCGGGCGATCGAGGAGCAACAGGCGCGATCCTTCTGCCCCCCGCGGCGAACGCATGGATTGTACGTGCACGCATGCACGGTTACGGTCTCACTCTCCGCTTTCAAGGTCTCAGTCTCTTTCTCTTTTTCTCTGTTGCGACGAAGCTCGCCGGTGGCTCATTGCCCGCTACGACCTCCCTAAGCCCTCCATAGACCCCGGATCTTCATTGGCTGGAATATCTGATCGAATGAATACAACGAATAGTCCAGTCAGTCGCTTCTTGGCCTCGTGAGCATACCGAAACCTCCGGGAGGTTTCATTTGTCTCGCCGTGGTGCGAATCGTCAGATCAGTGCCTAGCCACTCGATCGATCGAACGACTGTGCATATCACCAACAACCAACACCTGCAGGCTGCCTCGTACCTGACGGGCATCTTTCGTCACAACCAGGTACACGCTTCTCCCAAGTGTCTCTCTTCTCTTCCCCAACCACCAAACACCATCTTGACATGGATCATACTGGCAACCCACCTACGCGCGAGGGCGAGAGTTGGCTCTTCTCCTTTCTGTCATGGATTAGCCGAGGTTTTGCGCGCCAAGGCAAGGATGCTGGCAAACCGCCCAGTGAAAATCGGCGTGAGCATCCGAATGTTATTTTATAGCAACAGACTGATTAAATTGGCTGCGAACACTGTCAGAGCCTGCATCCCCGACCATTGAACACATTGAACATCCACCACGGGACCAGAGCGGGGACGTGGGCGCGGTCGTTCCATCTCTGAGACCCCGAGATGTTCAACGTCGAGGCAAGGACACTTGCTCGTCTACGGAGACAGTAATTGATAAGGCTCCCACCAGTGTTTGGGGCTGCGCCCCCTGGCGCTCAGATGTTGTCAGATTGCAGCAACTTCTCCATTGGCGACGGAGCGACGTTCAACAACGTGGCAGGAAACTTGATTATCTATCAACACGCCGCTGCACGAGGTAGGACTTTGCTCCCGTAGTATGGACTCTTGCTAATATGCATTGAAGGATTCTTTAGTCGAAGGCTCCCAAGAACTGTGGGCTACAGCGATGCGAACGCGTTGATAATCACCGATGCGCTGGACGAAACCTTGACCCTCCCTTTGTCTATTGTGGCTACCTACGAGGTAGCAGATATTCACGTGTCTCTCAGTATTTTTTCTCATCGTGATTGACCATAATCAGGACTTACATCGCATCTTGGTCGCCCATTTCCGAGGAAAGGTAGGTGAAAGGCGCGTATCGGAGGAACGTTATTGCATCACACATTTGAATGGGGCATTGGTCAATGCTCAGGACTGGAATGGCATGATGTTGGTGGGGAAGGAGCTAATTATGAGCATGATGGTAGAGCGGCAATGGAACGAAGGCCTATCAAAATATTGTCCAAAATGTGGAAAGACGGATATTGGGACGTATTTGGACGAGGGGTGGCTTGTCTGGTGCGTGAATCCAAGACTAAATTAGTGAGCAGGAGGCGGAGAGGCGCTGATTGTAAAGGCGACAGTCGAGCGTGCAATACCCGGTTTACAGTCCCTGCCGAGCGAAACGAAACAGATCGCAATCCAAATGAGGAAGGACACGAAATAATCCATTTTCGTCATTTGAGAACCAGTGAGATCGAGGTAGGCACAGTATTGAGTTTGCTGAGCGGGCATTCCCACTCATGGGACACCGGTGCATGGCTTCTGTTTCATTCATCAACCCTGGGGAATATCCAATCTGGATTTGCTCGGTTCCATGGAAAAATCTTCGTCCGTAGATGGTAAGTCCACTTCCTTGAGATCTTCACAAACCTGAATTTCTCAGATTCAACTCCTCTTTTGTATAGAAAGTAAGTCTGCTTGCTCATGAACCTGAATTTCTGGCCATTCAGCTCATCTGTTGTATAGCGAGTAARTCTGCTTCCTCATGAACCTGAATTTCTGGCCATTCAGCYCATCTGYTGTATAGGMWGTAAGTSTGCTTCCTCATGAACCTGAATTTCTTGCCATTCAGCTCATTTGTTGTATAGGGAGTAAGTGTGCTTTCTCATGAACCTGAATTTCTTGCCATTCAGCTCATCTGCTGTATAGTTTGTAATTCTGCTTTCCTGTGAACCTGAATTTCTTGCCATTCAGCTCATCTGTTGTATAGTTTGTAAGTCTGCCTCCCAATCAACCTGAATTTTTTGCTATTCAGCTCATCTGTTGCATAGCAAGTAAGTCTGCTTCTCCAGCTTCTCCATGAACTTGAATGTCCCATGACCCAACTTCTCCATTTTTCAGAGCAATCAGAGGCTTGGTAGCCAACAACAATCATCTGCTGGTGATTCCATTTCACACCCATCTCTCAACAAGTCAAGATGTGTGTACCACCTGCCCTGCCCTTCATTCTCTTTTGCCAACGCTGCACCACAGTTGAAGAAGTACTGGAATGATGACCACATCTGCCACAATCACCATGCAAACTGCAGGACTCTGCTATGTATGTTACCTTTCTCCCACTCAAACATTCACAGTCCCTCTTACCACAACACTTTGAATCATTTATCACATCAGGTTTTAGACTCAACCCAGTTCACACTTTCCCTTGCATTTAAAGCTAAACCATATGCCATTGGATTCCTGTATCTGCTTCTCATCCTCATCTTTTTTTTCTTTACTTTTTGGTTCATTATTCCTGTGTCTTTGCATTTTGGATGTATTATCAATTTCTCATATCATGTCATGTCTCCTAAATCTCAACACCAATGGAACAGCTCTCTTATATTCTTCAGATCAATGACCTTGATGGCCTGTCTATGTGAACACTTAATCATACTCAATCTCTCCCATTCCTGCAAAATTATCTTCACTGTTGAACTGGTTCCCTGTACACAATCAGTTATTGGAATATCAGGCCTTCTTGGGATCACAGATTCCAGGATCATTCTGTCTTGCTGGACCTACAAGTGATTATCTGTGTTTTGGGAATGGAAAAGGAGGATAGTGTGATACTCTGTCATACATCCCTTTTTGACTGCTCAATCATACTATTGTGTTTCTTCCTGCTTCTTCTGTTTCCTCCCTATCATGGATGATTCTGTGACTTTTGACTGAGCAGTGTCCCAAACAGTTGGCACAGGCAGTGTAATTGGGCCCTGTTTGAAAACAGGCATTGGCCCTTTCTTGACTTGTAGCAAGGAACCAAGTATATATGTTCCCAGTCCCATAAGCATTTGTTCCACCATACCACTTGTATAAAATATAAAGTATGCTTCACAAACTTCAAAATGCACCCTTCTCTTCACCAAGAAAATTGGATCACTAGTTACTCCTCTTGAAATCACAAGCCATTCAACCAAGTCAAAGGTTGCTGTCCTTTCAATCCCTCCACTGCTCATATTGATCACAACTGTTTGGGTGACAGCCCAGGATAGGTATTTACAACTTACCTCAAGCTTTCAGGATTCCAGTGAATAGGAACACATTTATGAACTTGATTTTGATAGGATTAGACAGCAAGCACACTAGTAAAGGATACAGCAAAGAAGTAGAGCTACTTGATACATATGACAAGATTGATAAATAACTACCAATGGCACACAAAGAAATTGTGCTCTGAGTCTGAACCCAACATCTTGTTCAAATCCCACCCATACAATTCAGACAAATCAACTCCTGTAAAGCCTTCTTACCACCTTTCACCTTTACCTCCATGTTCTGCAATGTGAGCAGTTTACTATTGGTAGTATCTCCTGAACCTAACACCAGCTCTTTCCAATTCTCCTCCTAATTCTTCTTTGTCTTCCTACTTTTCCTGGTATTAACATGGCTCTGACTCCTGCTCCTGCTTTTGCTACTCCTCCAGGTCAACACACTCTCTACCTCATTTTCCTCATCCATCTCCACATCCTCATTTTCATTGTCCAATCCTGCTTCTTCTTCTTCTTCTTCTTCTTCTTCTTCATCATCTTTGCTGGTATTGTCCCCAAGTAATTCATACACCAGCCTCCTCACCTGTACAACAGCCCTCACATTCCCTGACACCCCACCTTTGGCAAACAACCACCCATGAACAATAGGCTGCTGTGCGATATGCACAAGTGCCTGTGGGAGTGATGAGGGCGCCTCAAGCAGTGCCTTGTTGCCATTCCCATCCTTGTCTTCATCCTCCTCAGCAGGGAGAGAGGAGAAAAGAAGGGGTGGGGGAGTTACAAACTTGGTCTCAAACACCATCATCTTCCTCTTTTTTCCTGGACTGGCACTGGGGCTCTTGACTGCACTCCTCCTACCATTGCTGGTGGAGATGGTAGAGCTTTTTGAGGGACTTGGTGTCCCAGTAATCCTGGGCAGGCCAGTAAAGGCACCACCATACCCAGTCTTGGAGGTGCGAGTAGCAACACTCATCCAAGTGCTAACAGCACTTTGAGTTGTCCTTGGCATGCCTGTTATTGCTGTGGAAGCACTCCATAAACTCCGCCTCCTCTTTGCACTCTTCTTCTCCTCCTTGTCCAGCATCTGTTTCAGATACCACTTGAGAGGGTTACATTTATTGGTGTTGGGCAAGTTGGCTAAGAGGCTGAGGTTGAGGTCAAGGCTGAGGTGGCACGGTGTGGTAGGGGATCCTGGCGGAGTGGTAGGTAGGTTAGATTAGATTAGATCACGGGTGTGATCCATATATTTAGTCAATGCCAGCATGCCAGAATAGACTATCTGATCCTTGCCCTCGACGCTATATGAGGTGCTCCTCACCTAGTTATCTGAGCCTGTGCGGACTCGAGTGGTCTCTGGACTACTCCAACAGAGGTTACCATGGCTTCTGCATCGAGTTCCTAGCTGGGAGGTTGATGTTTTCATTTTTGTTTGCTTTTGCNTTTTTATTTGGTTTGTCAGAACATTGTTGATTATGTGTGTGAGGAGGCACAAACAGTGGTGCCATCTTTCGCAGAAAGGGCATGGGCAGAAGTGCATGAGGCTGCTGGGAGTGTTGGAGGTAGGGTTGCAGGGTTTTGGCACAGCAATACAAATTGATCTGGATTGCGCCCAACCCAACACAATTGATGCAATTTTTCTTTGTTAGAGAAGGGTATAAAGGGTTGGGGTGGAACCTTGAGAACGATCTGCCAGTGCACGATTTTGGTGGCATGTTCCTGAAAAGGAAGGAAAAGAGCAGTGGGCTGGAAAGAAGTTTGGGGTACTTAAGTTTGATCTTGAAGTGAGGCTTTTCACTCTCCTATTGTCTCAATTTGCACAAAAGCCTAACCAACCTTTCTCCATTCGATGTAGGAAACTTAACCCAGACCAACTGCGCCGTCTGTCCCATGAAATACACAAATTCCTGCAATCAATGGATGCAGAGGGTGTTGAGGATTTGAAAGCAGCACAAATCAAATTTAGAAACTTGATGCAGGGCCAGGCATTGGATGAAAACAGCAAAACCATTGCTGCTGAAATGGCCAATTGGATCAAGGACTTCCTGAGGTTTTTCTTATTTTCTGAATACCAGCCCAACTCATCCTTACATCCTTTCTTTGACCCACATAGGAACCTGCTGCTTGAATGGCAAGAAGCCGTCCTGCTGTGGGAAGTTTGGGATACAGGTATAATGCTCTTCCTCTCTAAAGTAAGCCCCTACACCCTCCCGCTCACTCTAGCATTGCATACCCCAATGAAATCTGTTTTGTTTCTTTCTTTTATTCATTTCTAGCTTGGTAATCCCTCGATCCATGCCTCCCCCCTCTCAGGCCTCCTATGCCCACTCAAATTTGCCCTGCCTTTCTCAACATCGCCCAATGCAAACACCACAGGAGCAAAGCCGCTGAGATGATGACAGGGTATCAGATGAATCTTTATGGAGATGCCCAGATACAAGTGTCCTCTTTTGACAATACACGTTAGTTGGACAGTGGGAGGTTGATTAATGTGTATGGTTGGTTTGAGAGCTTCCAAGCTGTTTTGGAGACTCAGAGAGAGGAGGTGAAGAAGGAGAGGGCAAGGGGGAAGGGAGAGGAGGGAAGACCAGTAGTTCTTCTTCACCGAGTAAAGGGAAGAATCCAGGTGGCAGGAAGGCTAGTGCAACTGTGACGTCAAAGAGGTCTCCTATGAAGAAAGCCCAGCAGAGTCCCACCAAAAATCAGAAAGGGAAACAGCGTCAGCAACCTGAGGAAGACAATGATGTTACAGACAAAGACGGGGACGGCAAGGAGGAAGCGGAAGAGATGGAGGAGAGATGGCGGATCAAAGTACAAGCTCGGTTTATCAGAGCTTTGCAGGGGTTGGATTATCTTGGGTTTATCAAACACACAAATAGTGTTCACCACGGGTAAGGCTTACCTGCCGGATAAATGGGTACGGGTACAGATCAATATAGCCCTACCCGCGAGCTTCAAAACGAGCCTTTATACGGCTCCAAACGGTCAAGAAATGACCGAGATATGAGTGATTTAAATAAATTGCTCATATCTTGCCCACTTCTAACCTGTTTGGGCTGTTTTTGGGCTCGTTTTGAGCGGATTACCTGTGGGTATGGGTATGGGTTGGCCCGAAGTTACCCGCCAGTAACCCGTGTTGATCACTACACACAAAGAGGAGGGTGGATCATGTTGTGAGGACAGTGTATGATATTAACAACGAGTAGTTGATTGTAGTTAACAGGGCACCTAATCGTCTATGCTAAATCATTACTACAAAGGCATACATCTTTTCAAATAACAGAGACTACTTGAGATAGAGGTACGACGGCCACAGCTTGGGTTGTCTCTGCAGTTCCATACGCATTGAGGATAATTGGACTCGACCCGAGTTGTTTGAATTTCTCTTCAACGTTGTGAACGAGTGCATGGGAGAGAGATGCGGCACTGGATATGAAGGTTTGCAAGGAACCGAAGTTGCACTCAGTTGTAGCTATGAGGATTATTGCGAGCAAAGCGAGCAATCTTTGTAACTGTGTAAGGGGGTTGGGCCCAAACTTTTGGCAGAGCCAAACAAAGACAAATCGTAATAACCCTCAAAGCCGGCTTCGCCGCAACGCCCGCTACTCGGGCCGCCAACACTAGAGCTCGCTCTTAGGAGGTTGACACACTCAGTTGTACCTTGTAATCGGAATGAAGATCTTATCACTGCTTTATCTGCTCTTCCCTGCTGTTCCTGGGACTCCCTTCATGCTTTGTAGCTGCGCTCGCTGACGCACGCCTGCGGCGTGCTCGCGCTCGCGCTCGGGAGATGGGAGCCTGAGGATGGATGACCAAATGGCGGGTTGGAACACTGGTCTTTTTTTCTCAAGGYGCCTACAAGCACCCACAAGTTGTACCTTGTTTACTCGTCAAAATAAAATCCGGCCAGGATTCGCGATGCGCGATGTGTGCTGTGAGAAACCTACATACGGTTGCTAACCCGCAGCAGGGGCATGCACTCGCACACGAGTGAACGCAAGTAGTCGAGAAAATAACGAATGAGAGGGTAAATATAGCGTGAGAGGTAAATGCCATACACTGACGTCTTTCTTACATAATCTACCAAGTTGGGGGGGGGGGCTCGATGACGCACCACAAAACGCGCCAATGATGGATTGATGCACTACTTTAAATGACGGTAGGGCGCTTATGCACCGCTTCAAATATCAGGACGGCGCTCGGACGTGTGATCCACCGACGCACGACAAGAATAGCACAAGGTGCATGGTTGATGCACCACTTTGAACGTATTGGATGAACGGTTGGTTGGCATGATGCACTACGAGAGCACCTGAGTTGGTGGTGCAACATTGATGGAAGGCGCTTAGGCACGGTGAGCGGGTGCATGAGCGATGCTCCACATTGAGCCTAGCAGTCCGGGGAGGGCGCTCGGCTGGTGCGCTGCACCGATGATGCAGTGGGCGAGTGGCGCGTCAATGATGCACCACTTTGCCAAATAAAGGGAAGGTGCTCAAATTCAAGGTAATGTGTCGATGAAGCACCTACAGGGAGGCTGCGATCTTGTGCATGATCGATGCACCACTTAGGAGGTGGTGAATACCGCGTTGAGGGAACAATGCACCAATTTAGGGCGCCATTGCGGGTGGTGTTTGGTGCGTGATGATGCACCACTAGGTGGTCTGTCCTTCACCCTGGGGTGGGATAACAACTGTTGTCATTAATGCACAAATCACTGTAGTTCAATTGTAGTGTCTGGTGCACAATTCCGACACCACCAGCTGTGCCATATCTGACCAACATGTTTCGTTATCGGGTTTGTAAAGGTACAAGACATATCAATCTCACTCCTTGGGCGCAGTTTCAATGGATGCAAAGTCTCACTGCGACGGAAAGTACTTTCTCATCAAGCCTTATCGTACGAGAGTCGAGTCTACAGTCGTGATTGTCTCGCGATAGATGCTAGGTATGTGTGTCAGCTCATTTGTTTCCAACGTCTCCTTTCATTCATCTCCCCAGCTCACGATATCGCTAAAATTCGAGTCTGCCTCATGTGCGTCTCAGTAACTTCCACTCTCGCTTTGTCTTCTGTCTCCTCTTATCGGTTCCGTCTCTCAATTTTCTAATATGTCCAGCGTTTCAGAAGGTTCGCAAGGACGATCGAGGCAAAGCCTAATCTTGAACACAGAGTGCGTCTGCGACGCAGCACGGCAAGGCCAACTGCCAGATACTACGAATGTTTGAGAGCGATTAGGGGGCTGATGATGCGGGTCGAAATGCGGGACTGAGGTCTCATAAACAAATGGTTGGCGTTTCGAGTTGGTGCAATTTAGTGAGTATGAATTGATTGAAGAGTTCGTACAAGTGCCTTACCGAAACTTTCGCCCCGTCAACAGCGTCATAAGACGATCGCCTTGCAATCCATGTCTTGTACCTGCAGATATCGTTGAGCAAGCAAAGTGATATAGAGCAAACTTTTCCCTCCTTCGTCAACATAGCTTACCGCCCCCTGGGGTCATGGGCCTGCTTCACGCAACAAAGGTAAAGCGCGTCGTTGACGAGCTCCCTAGTGATTTCTATCACATACATGTTCCGCAACGAAGCGACTGACGGATCTTCCCCCAGATTACGAGGCGCTCGGGAGCGAAGATCGCCTTGACGTCCCGCTGGACGATCCCCCCCAGTGTGGGTCACCTTCATCGTGCGGCTGACACCTTGCTTACTGACGCCTTTTCCAGAGGATGGTGAAATTTAAAAAGAGAGCGAATTTCATTTGTTGTCGCAAGCACTCGCCACCAAGCCTGAGCTGAAGACGATGCCCTGTGGCCGCAAGAGGGTTGGCCGAAATCTCGTTGTCTGCATGGACGGCACAGCAAATCAGTTCGGGGACAAGGTAAGCAACAGGAGGGATACACCAGTAATATATCTGAGTCTCCAGACAGAACACCAATGCTATCGAGCTTTACAATCTCATTTTGAAAGCGACCGGCGACAATTGACGCACACAATAGCGGGATTGGGACGTATGCCAAGCCACTGCGGAAGTTGACTCTAATGTACTGGCAGCATTGTTATGTCATATGATAGATATGGCTATTGGATGGTGCGTTCGAATCGGTTTAGAATAAGATGAATGCATTCTCAATCGCTCAATTCGATGTAGGGAACTTGAGAGAAAGGTCCTGGGAGCTTATCGATGGTTGGCGGATAATAAAGAGGACGGGGACTGTATCCTCTTATCTGGTAAGATGCGTTACTCTGACAATTTTCGATAGCATTTCTCATTCTACGAATAACAGGTTTCTCCCGTGGCGCGTTCAAAGTCCGAACATTGTCTGGAATGATTGATAGGGTTCGTTCTACCTATATACTCTGTAGCTCGGTACTCAAACACGTATATGCAGCCTACAATCCGTACTACAACTGATATGCTATTGCTCATCTCAGCGAATATCAGCTGTATGTTGAGTCCGATGAGGACCATAACAAAGCCATCCTAGTTGGTCCATCCAATGGTCAGGCACCCCCAAAACATGCTTCCCCAACAGGATGGATCCAGTTATTGCCTTCCATAATGGCAGCACTCATTTTCTCGCTATTCAGATGGGGCACCACAGAAGGGGGAATCGGTAGTGCAGCCTGCGTCAGGTGAATCACCCCAAAGCGAGCTTTTTCCTGGAAGAATGTTAAGGTTCACTTTGTGGGGGCATGGTACGTGATTCTTCAATGACCTTCAACCGGCTCACATAACAAGACCATCCGTGGATCGCAGGCTCTTCTACTTGGTAGGTAACAATTGGGCGCGGACTGTACGTAGCACTATGAAGATAGCCACCCGGCATCACCATGTTGATTCCGCCTTTGAATGAAAATATCATTAGTGACGGACGAGACTGGTGAGGCGCTTCAGATCCGAAAAGAAGAGTCGAATGTTCACACCTTCAAATCCCTGCGGACCTCCTCGGGGCTTGAACGAATCAGAAAGCTCAAAGAACCCCTTAAAACGATAGTGACAGGCGATACGATACGCCAGAGTAGCAGCGGCTTTGTGTCCCGGGACATGCAAAGTTATCCTTATTTTCCATATCAACGTGAGCCGAACTACGCACATCGCGAAGCAGTTGTGAGGCATGGCTCAGGGTCTCAAACGACTCCGTGGATGAGGTCAGGAAGCTAAACGAGCCCTGTGACCGTTAACGCTCATCTAACCTAAATTGTTGCCTTGAAAGGCGCCAAACCTACATTTCTTCGATCAGATCGTTCTCTACACATCTGCACCCTTTCCCATCCAAGCGGAAGGTTCAGCCATACTTGCCCCGGGGTACATGAGCGAAGACATCTTCACCATTCAACCTGTACGCCACCGCGGCCGAGAAGGAAACGTGAGTAGCTGACTGAGATAAAAAGGTAGCGAAAGAAATGAACGCACTAGTGCACTCCCTCGTAGATGGGATCTGAGAACGTTGCGGGAAGACATCGACTTGAGAGGCCTGGTATCTCCGTTTTGCTGGCAGCCTCAAGAGATTGAGATGATGGGAAGCCGAGCTGTCACGAATCGATCGCGTTCGCTGTTTGCTTAAAAAAANGAGGTCAGATAGTAGGCCCTGAGAGAACGACGAAGCCTACGGAAATCCATCGCCTTGAATAGTTGCTAGCTGCGAGTCCATACCTATGTATCTTGTCTGCTGAAACTCCCATTCACACTATCAGCTTCGAGAAGAGATTCAACGGTTTGGTGAACGGCCTGAATAGCTCTCGATCGATCATGTATGTATTCGATGTTCGGGTATTTTAGACCTGACGCGATGAGTTAGAGCCGTGACTGTCCGGGAGCCCGGGAAGGGAGGAGTACACGTACATAGGACTGTGGTGCGAAGTGTGTGCTTGGAAGAGATGCCGGCGCTATATTGACTGGGTGCGTGTAGAGCTGTTGAAGTAAGGAGTGTTCGATAACAAATCACGGATATTTTTGGTGCTCATTGAGGCGGGAGTCAGGAAAGATCATTCGACGCACCAAATTTGCGCTGGGGCGGAATTGAGAGCTCTTCTGTACGTTGTGACCAATTAGCCAACATGAGTGAGTGTTGCCCACAAAATAGCCCTTGAAGTGAGCTAGAAAAAGGTGATGAAGCAACGCAGGGTTGGAAATTCGATGAACAGAAGTGGAGACAGCGTCAATGTGCAGCGCCAAAGATGAAAAATGAAAGCTGGGGAGGACCCAGAGTCAATGCAGAAGCGAAACAATGAGCACAAAACCCGAATGCAAAAGAGAAGCGATGGAAGAAAAGATGGTCAATTGGTGTTCGGTGAGTTTTACATGATCGAGTGATGAAGCACAATAGGTGAAGCGCGGAACGAGAGCCTGCTGGCCAGCCAGTAAATTCATGAACCATATGCAAGGCAGAGGTGTCACGTACCAACAAGTCCTTGTTCCCTGAAGGGCGTCTCCCACATCCCGTACAGCATCCGCCGTTTCTTTGTCCTTGCCTCTGTCACGACCGCTCTGAGCTCTCATCCGTCTCCTCCCTCGACCTTCGTCCTTCCATCTTCTCGGTTGTTGGAGGCGGCAATTACAACCCACTTGCGCCAGGCTCTTCAAAGGCCTCGACCTATCTCTGAGAACCCCAGATGGGCGTATGGTCCACCGGAAGTCGAGGAACGGGAACTATCTCGGGTGAACGAGTCCGGGCGTTGACAATGTGGAGAGTTGCTATGAAGGCAGAGGTGGTTGGGTATAGGACGATTCAATTGGCGAATTGGAAGAATTTTATCCTCGTCGGCTCTGCTGGTACGGGTGGGCTTCGGAAAAGTGTCAGCGGGGCGTTCCGCTCCTCCTGCTGTGGCATTCTTTCCGTTTCTTCCTGCTTGGAGAGTTCGCGCTCGAGTACCTCCGGGAATCGTGCGTTCGAGAGGGCTGGAGCAGTGTGACAGGCAAAGTGGGGTTGGCTGCTGGAGCACTGAACAAGGCCACACGAGGGGTAGAGTGGGGTGGACACTGATAGAGGGTTGGCGCAAGCTAGCGGTCAAGAAATGACCTCACGCAAGATCTGGATCGACCCTCATGAGTGCGGAGCCCTCTCTCCAACGTCCCCTCGGACACTGATTTCTATGTGTGGGAAGGTGAAAGACGATCGAGACCCGGTTGATCAAGGAGAGAATGGGGGTGCATGAGCGAGAGGTAGAAAGGGGAGGTCAAAGTCGAACGACGATCCCATCGAGTCCTGAACGCCGATTGGGTGGCTGTGACCGGAGATGATCGTTATCTTCGCTCTCCCGAAGACCGAGATGTTTGCCGCTCGATTCTCCGACAAAATTGGGACCGGACGCTCCGAACGGCTTTTGATTGGTGGACACCAATGCTGGCCACGTCTACCATAGGGGCGGGTTCTATGAACGAGAAGGTAGTCGATGATAGTTCTGGTGGGGGCTCTCGCTCTCCCGCTCACTCCGTCCCCACCCCTCGGTTCTAACACCATTCATAGTCGTGTTCCACGCACCTCCTCCATGGATCTCTGACAACCTGACTGAAGCACAGGCCGCCGATCCATCACACACCTGCTGTTGCCCTCTCTATCGTGTCATATGTCCCGCCGCGACGTCATTTGGACCCGTGAATGTTTGCATGCCTTGGTCATGAACGTGTAAAGATGGAAGCTGATGAGGAAATGATGAACCAAGCGAGAGAAAAGGAAAGACTTCGCTCAACTGCGTCTTACTTTCTTCCCTACTAGATCACGAAGCCTGAGGCAGAGCGGATTGTATTTGAGGCTGATCGCAGTTGGTGGAAGATCGTTGCCCTCGTCCGCAGTCTGTACGTATGTACGAATTTGTAAAATCAGGTATGGAGGGATCAACAGTTGCTATCCTCGTGTGCAATAGTGAACCCCTCGAAACGCCTATGACAGACGCTTTGCCCTCGGAGCTGGTACTAGAGTGTGCATATAGTTGAGAGAATAACAACCGAATGATGATTGAGCGAGCGAATCGAGCAAGCATTCTTTCCGTCATCAGCCCACATAGCGCGAAAGCCAGAGACTGTGATGCGTCATCGCCTTGTGGACCAGAACGTAAAGAAGGATTCTAGCCTCAAATTCTTCGATGAGAAAAGATAAACAAGTAATCAGGTCCGTTCAAGCTCGACTCTTTGCGCTCGAATCGTACACTTCCATGAGGGTTGCATACGTCGATTATATCTCAACGGTCATTTGTACGGTGCGTCGTCATGCGAGCTCTCTCTACAAAGGATACAGGACGATATACACTAGAGTATCATGGAAGAAAAAATCTGAACGCGCTCAAAGCTGTAAGAAATTACATATTGATAAAGCATAGCGATAAAGATGCCAAAGAAAGGAACAGCATAGGAAGGACCTCGTTCTCAGACCAATATCCCTTCTGCATTCCAGATCCGAACTGTATTATCCAGGGAGCCAGAGACAATGCGCTTGCCATCAGGCGAAATGGCGACAGAAAACACATAACTAGTGTGGCCTCGTAGCGGCTCCCCCACCTGCTTCCCCGTCGCCAAATCCCAGACCCGAATCGTCCTGTCGTCAGACCCAGAGACGATGTGCTTGCCGTCAGGCGAGATTGCTACAGACCACACTATCAACTCATGCCCTTGTAGCGGCTCTCCTACTTGCGCCCCCGTCGCCGCATCCCAGATCCGAATTCTGTGGTCGTCAGAGCCAGAGACGATGCGCTTGCCATCAGGAGAGATAGCAACACACATCACTGACTTTGTATGCCCACTCAGCGGTTCTCCCACCTGCTTCCCCGTCTCCAAGTCCCAGATTTGAATGGTGTTGTCCCCTGAGCTAGAGACGATGCGCTTGTTGTCAGGTGAGATTGAGATGCTGGTGACGGCCTTAGAGTGTCCTGTAAGCTCCAAAAGGTGATTTATATCTTCAATAAACATGGTTAGACTCATCACTTGGTATGGCCATCTAATTCACTTACCAGCCGTGAAGCCGTCCAGGAACCGTTTTGCAACATCTTGCTGGCCATCTGTACCTCTCCTCCAGATATCGGCTAAAGCATTCCGAATTTCACTCCACGCTCGAAGCTTGAGGGTTTCCAAGTGTCCTCCCAAAATTTCGATTGCAGTACGAAGAACTCGACCCTGAGCTTCCGGTTCAGGCGGGTTTTTCTCCCACAGTCGAATGGCCTCCAGAATTCCATCGTACACGGCTTGTGCACCATCTCGCGAGTCTAAACAGCGTGCAGAGATTCCGGAGGGAAGTTATGAATCAAGACGGTCAGACTGCCATTTCGGTGTAAAATCCAGCTCACTCACTTGCGTTAGCGAGGCGCAGAAACTCGTTTACTACCTGACGCCCAGCATCCGAGCAACTATGCAGTGGATCGATCACCGAGTCGCGACCTCGATCTTGCCAGTGTCCTTCCAAGATATCCGGGATGGTGAAAAGCAATTGACACTTGGCTTTTAAGCCGGTTGCAGTGTTCTCACACGTTCGAATCGTTTCCATCGTCTCGTCGTATACGGTCTGTGCACCATCATCTGGACAATATTAGCCGCAGTAAAATCGTGTCAAATGGAACTTACATTTTGAGACAAGGTCTGTTAGTGGAACCTTGACGTCTGCTCCGCCCACGAGTCGTTTCAGAAGCAGTCTCGTATAGTCAACGAGGTCTATCTCCAGCCATCCATTAGAGTTCGCAAGTCCATCCGTGCGAAGGTTTTCCCAAAACGCGTTTTCAAGCTCAGGGTGTGGGGTCCCGGTTTGGCGCAGTCGACGAAGCGATCGAAAAAGTCCGCCGCCGTCCGAGTTAACTCCGGAGTCGCCACCTGCAGCTTCTTGAAGTGGAGGCCGTGCTTTAGGGATGTAGGGCGTTTCCGACTCCGACAGGATGAGTGAACTATGGATTTTCTGACAAGGGTGAATTTTTCTTGCTGCCCAGAGGTGAGGTCTAAAACGATAATGTAAGACTCACAATTATGCCACAAGGCTATAAGCGATGAAACTCACACAAAGGTATCGGGCATTGCCCCCGTGCTTCGAGCAAATGTAAGTCGTCGGAAAGGAAGAAGTTCAAAGAGGTGCCACGGTCCCTTGAGCGATTCCCGGAACTCGATTTGTTCGCTTGACGTGAGCTCCCGCTCGAATGGCCTCAATCGCAGACCAAGTGCCTCTGCTTCTGTTATCATCCACCTCGACGGCGGTCGGCTCCGATCCATCCCCGCATTCTGGACATTCCCGCCGCCTCTATAAGCTAGAATCAGAACTTGCAAGGAAGCTGGATAAAGAAAAAGGTTGCTTACATGTCGGAATGCGTTCCTGCAAACCAAACTTCTAGGACTTGAGGCGGAAATTTTGTGGCCGCTGTCGCTTGATTCGACGATTCTTGGTGTCCTCCGACATGAGCGTTTGATTTTTGAAGCCTCTTGTCAGGAGGGGGTAAAGTTGTCCCTCCCCAGGCATATTCCGGAAGGAATTTCACTCTACGTTCATCAAGGGCCAGGGCGTGACGAAAATAGCAGACATGAGTCATGCCCTCAGTCGTATGAGGCAAGACCCGTTTCTCTCTCACAATCCCGATTGAAGATACTGTATCCCTAAGTCTTGCAATGAATCAGGTCTGTCACAGATGATTACAGAATGACGTACCAAGCTCCGACAAAGTGAACTCTTACGTCGTGGTGTGAGAAGGCCTGCTTGAAACGCTTGGCCATTGTTATCGGCTTCTGGTTAGGCACCGACTCAACCGGCGGGGCTAGTTCTTCGTCGCTTTTTGGGTCTGCGTACAGCTCGTACGCACTGGGATGCAAGGGATACAAGGGAAAGGTCAGCGTTCCAAAATTCAGGGTGGTAATGTGGATGGGCGTACAACGGTATCTGCATTTCATTCCCTTTATGGATGAGTCCAACCTGACCAGGGTGTCAACAGCGGGTAGAGGAGGCGACGGTCATACTGACCTTATGAATCATCCCAGACAGGGTGCGGACTTGAAATGCACCACGAGAGAAGCCTGTTTCCCTTTAGAGACAATGCGTCCATGGGATGCGAGCAGCTCACCAAATAAAAAGATACAATCACCCTTCTGATAGTTGTCTGACAGCCATCGATAGGCACCTAAAATAGTCTTGTCAAAATGCCTGCAATAAAAGAAATAGCAAATCAGGAGATGCGCAAACTTGAGGTGTTATAAACCCTTACCATGCAATCGCCAAGTCAACTTTGTGAGAAGCAGTTTTCTTCAGGTACTTGACTGATCTCCAATGGGGTCGAGCGTAGGTGCCAATGCCGCTATTGTACCAAGTGAACTGATTATCCTCGAACTCTTTCATGACGAGATTATATAGCTCAATGACGTTGGTGTTCTATGCAGAGAGATGAGGAAGTGAAGTGTCAGGCAGAACTCATGTCGCTTTCCAGTGTGTGTCCCGTACCTTGTCCCCGAACTGGTTTGCAGTACCATCAATGCATACAATGAGATTACGGCCATTCATCTTGTGGCCACAGGGCATGGTCTTCAACTCAGGTTTTGGCGGCGAGTGCTCAGGACAACAACGACAATGAGACTCTTTTCAGCTGTCAGTGAGTCGATCAGATACAGAGTATCACTTGGTACGCACGAGGTTCTTGCATGGGAGCTTCATGAAGACCTTTGGTTCGTTTCGCGTTAATGATATGTCTTCACTAGGCCTGGCACCGATCTCGTACTCACCGAGACGCTCCTCCTTTTGCTCTTCCATAGTCGAGGAGGTCAAGGCGCCAAGCCGACACCAGAGGGAGAGAACTTGTCAATGGTCAAGTGCGCAGTCTCTTCCCTATATATCAACAACGATACATTGAGTATTGACAGTCGTTTGCATATCTTTTGTCAGTTGCGTTTCTTTCTCGAGCAGAATGATGCGACATATGTAATCGTTAGTAATGTCACGCTTGCCTTGATCCAGTGGGTGCAGCGACGTCAGATCCAACATATTGAACCGCAATCAACCAATTTGGTGGTGTGACCAGCCTTAACAGCAGTCACAACTCCTCTTGCAGAAAAAATGCAACTGACAAAAGATATGCAAACGACTGTAGTCTCCTGAAATGAATGAAACAAGTTCCACCTCATTGGGATAACGGATGACAGCTTCGTGAACGGGTGAATGGACGCCTCACTAATGGAGATGTAATTGAAATGGGGTACCCTACCTCATGGCTTATCGCAGGTCACATTCATTTGCGCCGTGATCTTGAGACGTTCATACAAATATTGTTAGAATTTGACAGCATCAATGAGAAAGACGATACCAACCCGAATATCAATCCATCCGATATAGATATTCCTGGACACTCCTTGTCCGGGTTTAACTAAAAATATATATGGTACTGTTCACCGTTTTTTTNGCCCCTTTTTGCTCCTTGTCGTTAGGCGCCCTGGAACGGGATATGACTTTGGGTGACTCGCTGTGACTGCCCCTTTTTGCTGTTTGTCGTTAGGCGCCCTGAAAGAAACGGGATATGGCTTGCTTTGATGACTTGCTGTGACTTTTCGATGGTCGGTTCGAAAAAAAGGGCGGAATAGGTGAAAAGAGTGATGCGGAATGATGAGGAGACTTGTCCTGGAAGGCATTCCTGGACACTCCTTGTCCGGGTTTACTAAGGAAAATTAGAAAAGGTATAATCAGTGCCCTTTCTCGGAACGTGAAGGCGCACAATAGGAGTGTCCAGGTCTGCCCAGAGTTGGCCATTGTATAAGTTACTTGGAACATGATCACCATGGTCGCTTCGTGCTTGGAATGAGATAACAGGACATACCAAGCTCGCCAGAAATGGCTATAAGAGAAGAAATTGTCGATAATTAGGCGCTCGTGCCTTGAGGATGCGATGATGGTATGTTCCAGGCCATCCCCAAACCGCCTGGGGTGCAGAGTCACTCCAGCCAATCACAAATACTCCCATAATTGTCCTAGTCAGTTCCAGCAACCGACGAAACGATAGACCCACTTTACAGAAATCACTGTAGTTGATCTTGTTTAGTTGTGGAGCTGTACAAACAATACTATACCTAA
Organism: Candolleomyces eurysporus; assembly: GCA_027579435.1. Lineage (NCBI taxonomy): Eukaryota > Fungi > Basidiomycota > Agaricomycetes > Agaricales > Psathyrellaceae > Candolleomyces > Candolleomyces eurysporus. The sequence goes on along the minus strand of JANBPK010001214.1, from coordinate 29,996 downwards.
TGTAGTCGACTGCGTTTCATTATCAACCAGCGCGACCAAACCGTGGAACTGACCAGTCACCCCGAAGGGCTGACGTTCACGACGGATGTCCTGAGCCCGCATCCTCTAATTCTATAAAATCTATCCCCTGATGTAAGCAAACCTTTCTGGCTTTTCCGAACCGTTTCCTCTCCTGTTCTCTTTATTTATTTTTTTCCTGTTTCTTATCACACACTGTTTTCCTGTTCCTGTTTCTTTATTTTTTCCTTTCCTGTCCTTTTCCTTCCCTCTCCTTTCCTTTTTCCACGCACATATACAAAGTCATACAGAGTCACATCGCAAAAAGTAAAATACAGAGTACAGAGTCACAAAAAACCAATTGNTTGAGTCAGAGTCAGAGTCACAAGGAGCGTTTTCCTGTCCATTTGTCCATTGAGTCATATCCTGTTCTGGGCGCCTATTCGAAAGCAAGAAACAAAAACCACAAAGAACATCATCACCATATATACATACGGCAAAACCCGGACACAAGGAGTGTCCAGGAATTTGAGTCGTCTTTCTATTGAGACGCTATGGATGTACGGGGAAAATATTATTATTTCGATAAAAGTCCCTGTACAGGTGATTGCGCCAGGAAGTCTATATCTCGGGAACGAGTCATGAATTCTACCCCTTCTCTCACCAGCGCCTGAACTGCTTCCCTATTCTCTGGTGGAGAGCGAGGCGCCCATAAAACACTGTAGCTTCCCCAATGAAACAGTGTGTCCTGCGCCAGGCTGACGTCGTCTTCAGAATTTGAAACGCAGCGAGCGTAGCCATCAATGAAGTTCTGAAGTACCACAGCGGCGGGCTTGGAAGCGACCTTGTCCCCATGGACGAAGAAATTCATCCCTCCGCAGAATATGCCTACGTCTGACCCCGGTAATCCTCTCTTTGCGACTTCCCAGTCCAAGATAAAGACACGAAGGGTCGGACCATCGGCTTTAATTAGGATATTTTCATGCCAAAAGTCTCCCATGACGAACTAGAGGACGGTAAGTATTTGTCAGTTCAGTTGTTTTGGAGGTGAAATGAAATGGATATGATAGGTCGAGAAGCAGCTGAACTGACCACATCACGACCCGGCACTCGGTCAGAGAAGAGTTTGGATCGATATTCTTGCGCAAGTGTCGAGATGTGCTTAATGTTAGATCGATCTGTTTGCAAACCCGACAGCAACGGTGACAGTTCATTTGAGCTCTTGTCCGACCCGTCCAAAGTGGGCGCCACACGGTCGTAGTAGAATTCGGCTCCTACGTCCTTCGCCTGCTGATTCTCGTCAAAAAGATCAAGAATGCCATCAGGGTTGCTCCTACTCCAGTTGTGCATGGATGCAAGGAACTCCCCTAATGCCACCCCGATGGCCCTCGCTGTTTCGGGAGACACAGCATCGCCACAGGAAGAAAGGTACTCCGTCAGTGTAAAAAGGTCGGGGCCACAGTCCTCCATGATGATGACATGGTTGTGGACGTCAAGGTGATGAACCTTTGGGATGGTCACGACCGAGGAGTGGGATCCGTAAAGACGCGACCTAACGCGGGTCATTGCGTCTACTTCGAACATCTGGAATCGAGAGTGAACATGGGCATTATCACCCGACTGAATTTTTTGCGCACCTGTCGCCTCAAGTCCCACGCAGTATCCTCCCAGACTTTGGTCACCGGCTGAGCATGCTTGAGGATCAACGTCTGGCTACCTTCGAGTGGTTCGAGTAGATGGATCCTATACAAATAGTTGATCGTGCCTCCCGTCAGGTACGTAACAGATTGGCACGCAAAGGGAGTATTGGCGAGGTATGCTTCAACTGTGGGGGCCGATGTCAAGCTGAGTGACTCGGAAGACGGAGTTGGGGTGGGCATGCCAGGATGAAATGGAAGATGATGCTCTTCGGCCGCTGACATCTTGAAATTGGAGCTGGCTAGGGCAGGGTGAATATGAGGGAAATGAAGCGAAGATGGGCAGGGACTTGGGCTCTTTATATGTAAAGAGACATACTGGCAAATCACATACCGATGACGCAAGGCAGAGGAGAGATAATGGCAGATGTGGCATCCTCGACCTCGGAGTAGATTGAAGCATGGTAATTTGACTTTCGGGATGGACCGAATAAGAGCTGTCCTACCTCTCCTGTTGGTTTCATATACACAGATTGTTGAGAAGCTTGAACTCACCATTGACATATAAACTGTTGCTGCCTCCATTTGACCGTTCGAGCACTTTCCTTGAGAGCGGTATAAAGAGATGAGATCAAGAACTTGTAAATTCAAAAGCAGTAAAGAGCGTAGAGGAGGTGTATCAGCGACAAAAACGATGCAGACAGGCGGAAACGAATATTTGACATATGCTGAAGGTGAAAGACGTCGAAGATGTATCTCATCCTTTCAAACTATTGATCTAACCGTCCCTCCAATGTTCCTTTATCAGAAGGGACTCCAGACCACTCAACCACTCCCCACATCCGTATGCTTCTCCCTTCGCTAGTAAAACGGTACGTGGCTCGACCGCTCAAGTTAAGCCCATTTAGTTTGCTTGATTTCCCAGAAAGATGGTTCAGAAGCGTAGCTCTGAATCACATACTCTTGCCATGTAACGACCGAGAACACATGGAGCCGATCAGCGGCGGATCAGGTGGAGGTGCGTGTCCGAGAAGCCTCAGAAATGATAATCGTTAGTAATTGGAGCAGAGGACGAAGGTAGAGCGTCATAACTTACATGTTCTTGGATACTGTTGGGTCTCCACCCTCGCTGAATTAAACACCGTATCCAGTATCTTCAAGGAACCTCCCTGACGCATACTGCTTGTGGAGCGCTGCGTACGCTGGTCTGTGCGCATTCGAGTCACTCCATTTCGCACCCAGTCCGATGTTAGCCTCCGCGGGGTAATCCTGGATTCGTTCCCGAAACTCTTGCTCACAAACGTCATATCGGCAAGTGAGTTGGTGAAGATGATGCCCTTCAGTCCCGGCGGTTGGTACTGTATCTCAAGCTCAATGGCAAGAGGACCACCCCAACGGGCTGTTCATCGTTTGAGTGAGCGAGATACGCCGAGGTAGTAATAGGTGAATCCTCGTTCTCCGTGAACTATGACAAGAGGAGGCAGGGTCCCAGCTGTCAATGACAGAGTCGACGATCTCGTAGTAAGTGGAGAATTCATCCCCGTCAACGGTGTATGAACCGTTCCTTCGGATGTAGCGACCATCGTAAGATTGAGAGGTGATGGTAAGGGATTTCCCTGGCTTATACCCGATCACCGGACTTCGTAGATGAGCTACTCATCGTTTCTAGTGATCTTGATGCGCCTAGGTTCATGAAGGCGAGACCCGATGTCTTTCAAAGGGAGTGAATCGGACATACCAGCTTACCTCGTGTATCTAGTAATAACGGTGTGTTTGTGTGTCAACAGCACCATGGGTTAGACCTGATCATTCGTCGCCGTTCTCCCGAAGCTCAACGGTGGGTGAAGACAGTCGATGTGAAACCACTTTCCGGAATGACCTACCCTGTCCACAATTCAGTCTCATTTCAACAACCTCGAGATCGTCGAATAGGACTAACCGAAGCGCTAGATGTCGGCAGTACTCCTTCAGCTGGAATAGGATCTCCAGCACGGCCACTGTCCACAGGTTACAGCGATAGCGCTTGCTCGCTGGTAAGGACTCTTGCATTTGAATGTTGATATGTGCGGTAATGAGGCATGGCGAGCGTGGCTGTCGATTCGAGATGTGTCGCTTCCGGCTGTGGCCGCTGGACGGATACCTACATCCGAAGGAAGGAGATTGTGGTAGCAAGTGTCGTGAAAGATTTCGTTCTGTGGATGCATGTCCTAGGCTGAGGTTGTACCTTTCTCAAATGACTTACTAATTCCCATGTACATGGGGAAGGGTTTAGAATAGGGTAAGGGATCAATCATCGAAGTTATATAGCCTCGTCTAGGGGAGGTTACATGTAAACGACGGGGGAGCAGCCACATGGAAAGCGATCCGTGCATTGAAGAAAGTGAATGGCCACAACGCATCGAGCACAGAGGCTATCGAATATGATTGAGTCGGTCAAAAATGCCAATCTGCGAATAAAAATAACGGGATTGACATTCGCATGAAGGTAGACGGTACGTCGACAAAGAGAGAACGGGAACGGCCGACGGAAGACCCAGGCCCTGAGGACGACCGACTTGGCCTCAGAGTGAGGAAAGAGCCGCAACCCACTCGGAATAGGATTGTATTGGGGGTTGCGGGAAGGGAGAAGCGAGTCCGGGATGGAGGCCAGAGAGAGCTAAGGGAGGAATGCGCAGGTAACGTTGGGTCGACGTTATAAAAAACAAGGCCACAGACACCCGCCAGCTACAGAGCATCTTCCAGGGAGGTGGTCAGATGGACACGATCCTGTAGGCAGGTCGCTGGGAGTGAGGATCAGGTACAATAAATGAGGTTTAGGTTTCTGGGATGACCTCCGACTGCAAGTGCCTGTACACCGAATGGAACGGAACCGGTTCGTCTGAGCGAACATTTACAAATGAATGACGACGTCAACGCACCTGAGACCCGACGCAGCCCTCGACTTCCCATGCCTCTTATCGTCCAACAACATCATACGCATGCTGACTGCCAACCATATCAGGAATGCAAGGAAAGCCAGCAGGAGCAGCCGACTGAGAACCGAGGGCGGTGGCCGGTTAAAACGTGGGTCAGACTTGAACGCTTGGATGGCCGCATCTTCATCTGCTCTCCGCTGGAGCTCAGAGCTGAGCGTCCTACGTGGCCGACCCTTTTCTGTCGGCTTCTCTCTGCGTTTCCTCAATCCCGGAATTCCAAGACGCGTCTGGCCTTCTGATTCTGAGTTGCTGGCCGAAGAATCCTTCGAGATATCTTCTTCGAGCAGCGGAGCCTTCTCATCTTCGAGTGAGGAGGAGTTGGGGTGGGATGACATGGTGGCAGACAACAAGCCAAGCGTAATGGTTGCTACTTACATCATTGACCGAGCCACTTTCTGCGCTCTGATCGTCGTTGGGCGGAGCTCAAATCCCGATCATTGCCTCCAACAACGCTCGGGACAAGATACGTGATCACGGATTGTACGCAAATTTACAGGAAGGGTCGATGTAATATCGACCGACGCTGTTCAAGTCCTCATTCAAACCATGGAAAGTGGGTGATGTCTGGTTCAACTTGGGGGCGGACGTGTCCGCTTGGGGTTGTACCGTTGCTCCTCCTTTTGTCCACTACAAAGTAGTGCGCGAAGCTTCTCAAAGCTTGAGTCTAATGATCGCGCTAGAGAGTACTAGGGAATAGGCCGTGCCCAAGTACCCGTTGAAGGCCGCCAACAAAACCAGAATACGAAGCTTGTTGTCAGACAGTGATTCTCTCATGAGCGGAGGCTACTTCAGGAACAGACGTAGACATGACAGCATAGAAGAACCAACGCGATCATAAAGCGATACAACAAACAGATCTTGTTCCCCTCTTTCCTGGGGCAATGTTGAGCAGCTAGATTGAAACACCTGGCAACAAGGGAAAGCCTTTCGCGCAAGAACTGCTCAATCTCGTTCTGTTCCTTCTTCACGGCTTTTAGATCCAAAATCTTCGTAGTTTCTGTGAAACTACTTGGCGCGTTGTGCTCGAGAATATGGATCCGGGCTTGTCGGTGGGGCAGAATGTCGCTCGTCGAAGCCATGCATGCCACCTGGGGAAGAGTGATTATAAAGAGGTCGATGAGCTATAGGAGCAGTCACTATACTGATCCTTCTACAAGTCTATTCGAGCCCAACACACCTTTGGTCTTCAAACCTTGAGGAGTAGTAACATTTCCTTCGATCGGTCCGTTGAAGATAGGTCCTTGGCTCCCATTTTGATAATACCCATTTGAATGAGTGACTGAATGATCGTTCACAGTGTTATAGGTCCGGTTGTCAGAGTAGCTGAAAAAGCTCCATATTGTGTTCCCCAATCGAGGTAGAACGTCGGTCCACCAATTAGAGGGTGGCTACACGCCACACATTAGCGCGATTGTGCATCGAAGAGGCGGGCTGCTCACCATAGGTCTCCAAAGCGTCTGTCAAAAGTCGGGCTTGCGGATATGATGGGAAATGCAGAGGAATTTAACGGAGTTGTCAATGATGTACAGAGGCTTTTATTGTCTCGCGAGGCCTACAGCAGCTTTGTTCCATATACGGGTGTCATGTACAGCAAAGGCCTCGTTGACAGGCCTCTTGGTCTTCCATAGAAACTTATTTGTTGATGCTCTCTTTTTGCTGTGCGCGCGCACTGCTGTTGTGCTCTTAGGGGTCACGAGCAAGCTCTGCATGTCACCGTCGGTTAGGACTGCCAGTGCCGACATTTTTGGTTTGCATACTAAATGTGGTCATCTCGAGAGGCTTCTTATTCTGCATCGTGTCAGTCATTCATCTTAATGAGCAATCTGAGGCTATGCATGGTGGAGTCGGTCCACTGGACAGTCTGAGAGGACAGGCCGAGGGGGCTGTAGAGCTACGGTGTCTATACTGACCCCATCTATAGATGCCCTACAAGGAAGGAGGATTCACGTTCGCGTACACCCTCGTGCGGATAGATAAGAATGAAGCACAGCTGCAACGCCTGCTTCTCAAGTCTCTGCATTTGAAGCCAAGAGCCGACTGCAATCACCTACATGAAATGAACTGGAACACGCCAACATCCGTGCTAATCGCTAGGAATGAACAGCTGCAGCAATTGCTTCTCGAATTCTTCAGCTATAGCCCAATGCAATCGCCTATAAAACAAATTGAAGTAAATGATTATGGTTAGATGACGAGTTTAACACATTTGAGAGCAGACATAGCCACCACCTTTTCATGCCTCTTATCATCTAACATCATACACATGCTGATCGTCAATCACACATCATGGATGCGAGGAAAATGAGCAGGAGCAATCTGCTGAATACCGAGGAAGCTAGCCGGCTGAATGTGGATCGAATTCGAAAGCTTGGAGTATCCTACGTGGCCAACCCTTTCCTGCTCTCTTCCCTCTCCGTTCCGTCAAACTCAGGTTCCAAGAAACGTCTATAGCTAGTCTTCAGATTATGAGTGACAGGCTGATGAGCCGTTCGAGATATTATAGTACGCCGTTAAAACAACAGGGCCTCTCATTTCCGAGTGGGTCAAGGACATTGCTGTCATTACGGTCGGCAGTTTCGGATTGATATCTATGAAGTTGTGGCCGAGTTCTAAAATAACCTTCCAACCGCAAGAATTATGACTAATCCATGTGAAACGGTAGATGCATTCCGTCCCCCAACAAATGGGCCTCCTTCGAGCGTTCTATAGCCCAGTCTTCAAGAGCGCACGCAAATTGATATCATCAAATATTCAAATCCATAACAAAGTACATCAAATGGGGAGATTATCACTTTTTGGCACCAAATCCGGCTATTTCCACGTATCATTCTCCGAGCTGTTCATGAAAGCCCGAACGACAGATAGAACAAGGGGTCGGCAAGATAAAGAAGCAGACCATAACGCCTAGGAAAGTATCAGTGGAGTTTGAGGGCAGATATATTACTGAGAACAACGACATCTATCTCAAAACCGCAGAGGCAGCTATATCATGTTATCAATTCGGGCTAAGATTGACCGCCACTTATCACTACTCAAAACCTGAAGCACTGTCGAAAACCTCCAATCGTCGACCAAAAACACTAGCGACATTCTCTCTGCGACGCGAGGGGCCATCTTCACGGCGCAATATACCGCCACAATTACGATGAGAAATATTAGGACCAAGATAAGGAATGCGCAGACTCAGGGCGCGATAGTTCCAGTGAAACTGGACAGACTTCGCTGGACGCAAAAACGTATATGCACCTTCCCAAAAGAAGCCCAGGAAATTCGAGGAGCGGCTTGATATCTCCTTCGAGGAGTCTGGGTGCGATTTGTGGACTCTCGTGCTCGATTACCGTTCCCTAATAAGCCCTGAGATACATCAGTTGCAGCCATAGGTGCTCTCCAAGAGTTCAACCCGCTTGAGCATGAGAGCGAAAGCTACTCACATAAAGGCCCATGCCAACCCCAGTGCCATATCGAACGCATCTGCATTTGGGTTATCCCGAAACGCAGGAACTGCCTTCGTGGCTCCCAGTCCTTTCAACAAACATGCGTTTATAAGTCGCCAGAGGGTAACCTTGAGAAAGATTCGTTTTTCACTACTCTGGTCTTGCGAGCGATTGATAGAAGCTGCAACGTCCCTAAGCCGTTGACATCCCTCCTCCGTAAATTTCCAAGATCTTGCAAGGAGGTTGAAATTTGGGCCGCAGAACTGCCGGGCATACTGCTGCTGTAGAGTAGGTCGATAGATTGCTGGAGGAACTCACCGTAGCGGGTGAATGTAACATTGATTGCCAGGCGTTGTATCTTTATAGGTTCCCGGGAGGCTGAAAAAAGTTGGCCGTGCTTGTTCGCATTGAGCCTCGGCACAAGTCCTAGAACCTGTGGTCAAGACGAGCCTGGGCAGCCTTGCACACCATCTCATTAATCTGCATTTCGAGTCCATAAAGGGCTTCCTACATGTTATCATATTATTCCCTATCTGTCCGCATACTCCGAGAACACGGCAATGAGATTATGGTTACTATATAAGAGTCATAGCCATAGCCTTAAGAGGGGTTTATGACGGTATCTCGAACTCAAATACATCACATTCACTTGTAGTCATTCCTCAACGATAGCAGCTACTCAAGTTGTGGTTCCGAGAGAAGTACATCGAAATCAAGACCTTCAAACCCGCCTCTTTCGGAGAATATTGCGTCCTGTGTTCTCTTGACTCTAACAAAGAGTTCCTGGTGCTCCGGGTGGGACCAAAGAGCGTGAAGTGCTTTGATGATGTCGTGAGACATGTAGTGTTGGATAGATGAGCGAGTCCACCACACTTCCCATAGGATCCATCCCAATTCCGCGGGAAAGATGGTTGATTCCCATGAAGTCCCGGACAAAACTTCAGGATTCAACATGTTGATCACGGCAGCCTCCAATGAAGATCGGGCATGAGCGATAAGTCCCTGGATAGAAGTCGTGGGGACGCCCCTTGCCTGAGAGAGGATGTTCGCGTTATCAGGAAGGTAAACCATTCTGACTGGCGTAAGGCGACTCTCGCTCGTAGTTGGTTCAGTTTCGAGGAAGTGAACAAAACAGGCCATGAGATCGATACTCATTAATTTGTTGACCTGATTCAAACACTCCTCTTCCTCCGATGGTTCCCATACCGTGTGCGACCAAAATGTCGGCCATGCCATTAAAGCAAATCGGAGATGTCGAGCATCCACTTTGGTATCCAAAGTGACACCTGATATACTATCAAGACACCCTGATAGTAGTCGCCTAAAACTCCTCCGACCGTCAACGGCAAACTCCCTAGAGACTTCAGGGGTTTGAAGGAATTCGACAAAAGTGGAGTGAATGAAATAGTCCTTCAGGGTCCTCGGATGGTCGTCAGAACCTTCTTCTACGCCACCTTTCTCAGCTGTAAGACGGACTACCGCGTGGAGACCTCGAATAGCTTTCATACCGCGACCAGGAGTTCGGCCTGATAGGTGGTCCAGAATTTTCATGGCAGCAGGTAATTGGTCGATCCCCGGATCAAAATAGCTCTTCGATGCTAACAGATCTTCCAAAACTTCAACCATTACGGGTCTATGGTCTTCGGGGGATGATTTCATGATCTGTCGGTAGAGCTCGTAAAGAGAGGCGAATGGCGTTGAGTGAGGATGAACGGACTTCTCGGTTGGAGCAGTTCCGTGCAAGATTTCAGTAAGCCGCCTTCTTGGGTCGTCATATGGATCGTCGAGATGTCGCACAACAGTTGCAGCGTACAAGATATGACCGCCCGTCCTTGACAATAACGTCTGTAGGGTTTTCTCACCGGGCCACTTCACCTCCACTTCCTCCAGACTGTGTTCATCTGACAGAGGATCGAGAGATTCCGCAATCCGAGAGAGTTCGTCGCGGAGAAACTTCTCAACGTCCCTCAAGTGATCCCCCACTTCGTATAAGTCCAAAACCTCCGTTACATCCCTGAGAGGTCTTGACTCGAAATGTCGTTTGATCCATGTCTCCGGTCGACTGAGGACGAGAAACGAGAGAGGGAGTTTGTGGGACTGAAGAGTGTATATGAGATCCAGGACGCGAGTCTGGACTTTCTCTTGGTCCTCGGCATACTTCTTCTCGACTCGAGACTCCTGATCGGAGCTGATGCATTCATCGAGTCCATCGACTATGACCAATCGATTTGGTATCTCATCGATGCTTCCAAGTGCTTTGAATGGTTCGACGATCAACTTCGTCAGTTGCGCCTCCAAGGACTTGCGAAGGATCATTGGGTTCTGGTCCACGGCGTCCTCAATCTTGGCGGTGAGCTCCGGGATGGACAGGGCTAGTTGATAAGCCAGCGTAATGACGAAGCGTGCGGGGCTATTGCGCTCGTGGGATGTCCGCCAAAAGAAGAATGTCGCTCCTAAGGGGCTGAAGTCGAGTCTGAGGTCCTCTGGTGGCTCTAATTCCATCTTGTCTGCAACTGTCCCTGCTACGGCCGTCTTTCCATATCCTGCGGGTGCATGGACCCACATAATCGGCTTCTGTCGAGTCGCATCCCAGTACCAGCCTAGAATTCGCCCGGTGACGGTCACGCGAGTTTCAGGATGGCATCGAGGGGGTGGATGTCGCTCGTCCGAGTCGTGCAGGGCACCTGTGGCGGCGTGATCGTAAAGAAGTCGAAGGGCTAGGAGAGCCGTTATCATCCTCGTTCTCCAAGAGAGCAAGCCACGTTTGAGCTTGACGTACCTTCGCTTCTCGAAACCTGAAAATTATTGATAACATTACCATGAATCGTTCCATTGAAGATAATCCCCTCCTGATGGTATTCAGTTGAGTGAACCACTGAATGATCGTTGATGGTGTTGTAAGTTCGGTGATCAGAGAAGCTGACGAGGCTTGTGAGGGCGTTTGTCCATCGAGGCAGACCATTGATCCCCAAGTTGAATGGCTTTTACGTGCTTTTTCATCAGTTCAGTTCTGTACTCAGACTAAACGGCTTACCATTGCTAACTCGATCTTCAACTGAGACTGTTACGAGAATGTAGAGGAATCGAACAGGAGCCAGGCACAGATTTATATAGCTTCGTGACAGCTACAGCTACTTTATTCCGTCACCGGTCGTCCCGCACGCCAACGCCACGTTGACAGCGCGCTTGCATCTCCATGGAACCGCATTTGTGCACTCGTTGTTCTCCTTTGTGAGCCCCTCGATCATCACTAGGCCAGGAGTGAGATCCCCTTGTTGAATACTCAATGATGGTCGTTACGAGAAGAGTTATTTTTGTTGCGCGGCCTGTTGTGTTAGCTATCGCGATTCGTGATGCAAGTTCCGGTGGGCGTTTATCGCCTCCGACCACAGACCACAACACAAGCCCATACCCACCTCACAGGTATGCTAAGGCTGATGTATGGCTGTTCTGCTGGTCAGCTTTTCCTCCCGATCCCTGTCCGAAAATCGCACTCGAATGGAATCGCAACACATGTCGGGCGCTTACGCCGCAGAGGTCTTCTTGGGGAAAGGGTCTTACACCCGCCTTGATTCCGAGTGACATTCAATCCCACCCGCCAGCTATATGTATGTCGTTGAATCTTAAATTTGATTCTTGCCTTCCTCCACCACCCCTTCCAATTTGCCCATCGCATCCACTTTCTCGTCTTCTAGACCCTAAGGCATGACGATAATGGGTCAAGAACCAGGCAACTCCGAGCGATCAGGCCAGGAACTGATATCCTTTGCATCGTGAGTTTTCCTCGTCCATTCAGACTGGTGCGGGCCCTGGTTGAATCGTGCGCTGGCAGTCCACCTGCTGGAGAGTTTGGAGCACTTCCTTCTTCAAACGCCGCCTCGGGTGCTCAAACTCTCTCAGGACCAACATCTACTCTTGTTGGAACAGCTCACAGTCGAAGCTTGTCGATTGAGTCGCTTGAGCCCCTGCAGCAGGCGGCTCCTCCTCAGCCTCAGCTACAACCGCAATTCCAACCTCAGCCTCAATTCCAACCTCAACCTCAACTCCAACCTCAGCCCCCGTTCCAGGCTCAACCCCAATTTCAACCTCAGCCTCAAATACAACCTCAAGTCAACGTTGGCACCGCGGTACCCCCTGCTTCCTTTGCCCCCCCTCCCGCCTACTCTTCAGCGACAGCTAGTGGACAAGGAAATTTACCCTTGCAGCAGACTTATACTGCCGCTCCGTTACCCCAGCAGCAGTATGCGCCTACACCAGCGCCATACGTTGGCGCATATCAAGCGCCTGCCCCTCCTCCTGCATCTTATGCGAATAACGTGCGTCTTTTCAAGTTCTTCTAGTTCCCGCCCCTAAACTGATGGCATTTAGGGCCAGTATGGACAAGTCCCACAAGGAGGGCCTCCAGGCCAGACAAACGTTGTGCTGGTTACGACTGTAGTTCAGGGAGTCTCCCCATTGTCTGTTCTCGGTCCTGGGCCTGGTTCGGTCGAGTGTCCTGCATGTAAGCAGCACACAGTGACAAGCACAACATTCCAGTCAGGCAATACTACTCAGTAAGTCTCCGCGTTCTTTCTCGCTAACGAAGCTGTAAGCTCACGACGGCGCAATGTAGTCTCTGGGGTATTGTTTTCTGTGTCTGTCTCTTGATGCCGTGCATTCCTTACTTGATGGATAGTACTAAAGATGTCTGCCATTATTGCTCAAAGTGTGGTGTGCTTTTGGCAACTTACCATCGTGGAGAGCGTACCGAGGTCCATGTTGTTGCGACGAAGTAGCTGGCTGATTGTCAACTATAGATAGGCTTATGACTAAATTGAACCTTCGCGAATCACTCTCATTATCAACCCATGGATAGGAAGGGCCCATATTTGATACCCTGACGCATTGAAAAACCTGAAGAGGACGATAAGGAGCCAATGATGCCCGATGACGTTCGAATCGAAGTAATCGGCAAAAAAGTGCCCGCCAAATGTGGAAAGGACGGCAAAGATGGGACTCGGCGGAGCAAGATAGGAGCGCAAAAATGCTCTCTCAGTGCAACGTCCACCACCGTCCAGCCTCGTCATCCCTACTTCGCATGTATTCGTGGCACAAAGGTCGCCGAGGGGCCAGGGTGAAGCTTATATCCGATCCAATCTTCGGTCCTTCTACATGTGAATGCTTTATGAAATCCAGCCTGTGATGATGTATGAAGAATGGCTTGTACGTGTAGCAGCGCATCTGGGTGACGCTATACTCGACTCCTTTATCTTCTGCGCTATAAAGGTTCTTCTTGGACCAATGCGCCATTGGTTATAAACCGTCTAAATCGTAGGTATTCCTCACCCACGAGCTTCGCCGCCTACAGCATCGATCCTTGACTCAGCCCCAGTCGCATACCCAATTGTCCGAAGAATTCAGGTCGATGGACAGTACCCCGGCTCCATACAGTCGAGATGAACTACTACAGTGGGTGAAGAATGAAACCTGTTCGAAAAGGCCTTTCCATCCATGCATCGAAGAATTAAAGGAATTGATTGAAGGGGATCCAAACCTGTATCTAGGATTCACGGCCATGTTCCACCAGCTGCAGCCAGTACTGGTGAGATGCTCTCGTCCAGCCTTCCCTCTCTTTTATTGAACATATGGTTTGCTCATTAGGTCAAGAGCTACACTGAAATGCTAGTGTTGTTCAACTACCAGCTGACCTGTGCTCCCGCATTTCGGGGCCAAGGCATTCCATTCTACGAAATCCTTCGCGAGTCTATGAATACGACAGCCGGTCGGTCGACACTGCTCTCAGAGAAACTCAACGCTCAGTTGAAGAAGATACTCGAAGCATGGTCGATCTTCCTCAGCTCTCCGGAGTCGAGACATGTTCTCGTCCCTGACGAAAGCGGAGGATGGCTTAGTCCATCCGCGTTAGCTGCCCTTACTCGCCCGTTTTCCAGTGATGACACTGGCAGTCTGAGGTTTGAAGAAATCTTCGATTGCGACCCACACAAACTGTATCACGGCTTCGAGTCATGGGACGCATTCTTCACTCGCCCACTTCGCCCGGGTATTCGGCTCCTCGAAGACCCCGATGAGTCGAACGTCATCAATTCCCCATGCGAGTGCAGCTTCTACAATCTTCAGCACAACGTCGCAGACCTGGACGAATTTTGGATCAAAGGCGAAGTCTACTCCCTTCGACACATGTTCAACAACGACCCTGACTTCACACACGACTTCGTCGGAGGGACGATTTATCAAGGATTCTTGTCGGCAACATCGTATCATCGGTGGCACTCGCCAGTTGATGGTGTGGTGAGGAAGATCACCCTTATTCCCGGTGCATACTATGTACAATCACCTACCTTTGTGGAGAACCTCGACGACCCAAATGACCATCCGTATCTTCACTCTCAGGCGTTTATAACCTCCCTTACGACACGCATGGTCATCTTTATCGAGTCCTCCAATCCAGCCATTGGAACGATGTGTTTCGTTGCTGTGGGGATGGTTGAGGTGTCGACCTGTGAAGCTACGGTCAGCGTTGGTGAAACTGTCAGACGAGGGCAGGAGATTGGGATGTTTCACTTCGGGGGAAGCTCGTTTTGCATGGTCTTTCGACCAGGCATGAACATTCGGTGGAATGAAGACGTTATTATAGCAGGTGCGCCGGTGAAAGTCCGTGGTAGACTGGGTGTTGCGGCGCAGGCTGAACCTCTGTAAATCGAGTCGAATGAAGATTTGACGATTATAGGCAGTAGATCGGTCTGGTAGAATGAGCTTCCGGCTGCCATAATTGAGATATCCCTAATCGCCGACGTCTTTCGGTGAATTCTCATCCACCATTTCCTTCACAACGACGAGCTGGAACCGCTAAGCTTGGAGTATGGGTACCTCGGGCTGTCGACATCACGCCGAACCACCCGTGTGCGCATGTATCTTTGCGGCTCAGGTGTGGCCACACTTGAGGCTCGGCACTTGCCTCCATCGACCGCTCGCCGTGGTACGCGAGGTTTCGGGCTTGGGAGCGAACGCGGTGTCGTGATCGCGGACGTATTGTGTCGGGGAGATTGATCGATGGGGAAGCAAGAGCCGCCTCGAAGTCAATTCGCTAAGGGCCCAGAGAGATCGACCTAAGTCGCAGACGCGTTCATTAACCTCAGTGGATCATATTTGGATACCTCTAGTCGCCGTCAAGATATCACATTCATCCGCTACGTTGTCCAAAACTCCGAAACGCTGAAAACAATAAATGAAATCGAATCCTCTCGTCACTTGTATCGTGAGTCCCAATCTTCCAACCTAATTCCACCGGGGTTCAGCCCTGGTTGCGCAGCCTGCTGATCTTGTTCAAATGATGACAAACGTTCATACGGTCGGGCGTTCGAAACCTTGTGCTACTTGAGTGTCACCATGTAAGCTTGGCACCTCCAGGTATAAAAGCGGGGGAGGCTGACGGTGTTTGTTACCTCCATCTCCCCTCATCGACAGAACTGCAGCCTCGGACTCTAGCCATCAAGATGATCTTCAAGCTTGGCAGTGTCTTCACTGCTGTCACAGGTATTCCCTCGCACAATGTCTTCGGCATAATCGATCTAGCGCTCATGTCTGCGAACAGTCGCTGTCGTTGCGACTTTGGTTAATGTTAAACCGGTTACTGCCGTCCCTGCTGGAACCGTTGCACTGGAGAATTGGCTTCTCGACACTATTGTCCCTCAGATCATGCCGAATAGCACTACAAACTGGCAGCCTATCTTCGACAATGGCATCATCGCCCCCGATGTCAAAGTTACTTTCAACGGAAGAGCCTTCACTGGTCGTGACAACATGCGGGCAAGTTATCTTTGTTCCTCGAGTGCGCTTGCAAATTATCTCATACTCGCTTGCCACCTAAATTTCAGGCTTTTTGGACACAATTAAACAGAAATATCGTTGAAAGAATTGAAGCTTATGTCTACGAGCCCACCGGAACCGCCGCTTTCGCCCTTGACGAAGAAGGGTATGATTGTTTTCGTTGTACAGGGTTGTCCGTCACACTTACCTGTGGTACTCTTTGATAGACGCAATGGCTGGGTCATTGGAACCGGAAGAACCTATGTCAAGACAAGACAGGGAGACCTATACACAGACGGACGAGCATCAGCCTTCGTCTCAGTTGTCTGGAATGAGACTTTGCAGGCGAGGACCATTACGGAGTGGAAGGAAGTCAATACCCCTCCAAACTATCCAAACTATCCCTGGAATTGATCTTAAGAGCTTCCCTCAACATCATAAACGTATTATCATGATATCATCTACGAGCCTGTCGAGATTCCTTTCAGACACGGCCAATAAGGACTCGTAACAAGCGTAAGAAATAACCGTAGGCTCCCCAAGGAATCAGGGATCAGACAAAGTCAACTTCTTTGACCATGAGTAACTGTTACAGATATAGTGTGAAGGTATAAAAATACTAAGGAAGCTAGAAGTATTGCTTGGAACGCGGTCAAGTGTGCATTATTACTTGAGTAAACGAAAGAAGGTGGAGAGAACACAAGCGGAGTCTGCGGGGAAGAGTTGCTCAGACTGAAATCCAGTCGGAGTCCAAATAGCGTCTTTGCCATATTGTCCCCCATCGAAATCATTCTGTGCTTTTCCAAAGTCCACACCTGCCCTTTGCCCCCGCCTCACCAACCATCACACCCCTCACTTCACACGTCGGCCTATTGTCAACGACCACTTGACCCGTGCTCCGGCATTTCGGGGGTTCGGGAAGTCCGTTTTGGGTCTTCCCTCGGCACCACTCTCCGAACAGCTCAACGAATGAAATACACGACACTATAGAGTTGAAGATAAGTCCACACCCTTCGACGACAAATGTTTGATCACGATCCAGACTTCACGAGTAACTTCGTCGAAGGCGATTTACCAAGGGCTTTCGGCAGCATCGTCGCATCACCGGTCTGCCATCTGACACCAAGCCGACTAGATATGGAAACCCGAGAAAAGCCTATTATGCATCGTCTTGGTAACTATGAAACGACTGTCCTAGTCAAGCATGCCTGCACGGACGTTCGCTCCCTGGAAGCCTCATAGCTGGAGGGTTACTCGAGCCCGTGCTCAATGAAAAGGAAGCGATGAAGAAGGTCACTCTCATTCTCCGAGGGTACTGCCTCTAAACACTTTACGAGATTTACGAAAACGCTCGTCAATCCCGACGATCATCCATATCTTTGCTTGACCATAACGTTCGCTGAATTGTCCAACCCCTGCATAGAAAGGAGTTGTCGCCGCTGGTATCTACCACTTGTACATAGGCTCGTCAAAGCGCCAAGCGAGGGCAGGAAATCGGGACGTTCTATTTGTGGAGAGGTACGTACGTTTTTGCGTGACATTTCGACCAGGCACAGTCATAGGGTGGACACATGTGATTTAGACAGGCTCACCGGCAACGTTGAGAGTTCGTGGGTGAGGTGCACCAGCCATCGACTCAACCATCCAATAAATTTTTGAATGATATCCGACCACAGAAAGTTGAGGCCCTACGATATAGCTTTGGCGGTCCTTGAAACTTTCAGCCTGTGATTGACACGACGTCGACCTGATTGAAATTCATTTGCCAAACAGGCCCTGTCCTGCCCTGTCTCACATGGTAGCAGTGAGAACTGGCTGATGCAGCCTCGAGGTTTTCAAGTCGACAAAGGCTTAGCATCGGAAGACGGATCATGCCGATCTGTCCGTCGCGGTGTGCGTTGCAAAGGTGCGTGTGATCGAACCTGGAACTTTGCATTGGCCGTAGCCCTCACCGCACGCTGTAAGTCGAAATCTGTCTTGAGTTGGAGTGGCTGAAATGGGTTGACTGCTGACGGATCCAGAGACCCTAATTCCCTTCGATTTGCCTGCTGCACACAAGGCATCCCGGTCACGTAGTTGTCGGGTGCACTTATTCAACACTCGCGGGGCCCGTCCTGGGAAGTTCTACTCGTGTTGATCACCTTGCATCTTATTCTGTGATCGTCAACGACTACCGGCATCATTCTCCAAACGGGATCCATGCGGCTGAGCTTCGCAACCCCTGTGCTGACTTGAACGTCATGATGATTTGGTATGGGCACATCGCTAAGTATATAAACTAGACAATGTGGACCGTATCCAACCACCAAATCCCCCCATCGAACACCTCAGCCACACTACAATGCACTTCAAGCTTACGACCGCATTTGGCGCCGTCGCAGGTATTCAATCGACTTTCTAAACCCTGCTGGATCTAATCTTCATTTTTGTTCAAAGTCGCTCTCACTACGACCTTAGTGAACGTTACGCCAGCAGTTGCTAAACCGGCTGGAACTGTGGCGTTGGAAAACTGGATGCTCGATATTATCCCTCAGATCTTTCCCAACACCACGACAAACTGGCAGCATCTCTTCGATAACGATGTTATCGTCCCCGATGTAAAGTTGACTTTCAACGCCAGGACCATTACCGGTCGTGACAGCATGCGGGTCAGTTCCATCGTGGCTTCGGAAGTGTTCTCTGAATCTGACCGATTCCTTCCTCTTCTCACATTCTAGGCGCTTTGGGAGCAATTGAACCAAATGGTCGTCGCAAGAACTAGGTCTTACGTTCTCGAGCCCACCGGGGTCGTCGCCTTCTCCCTTGACGATGAAGGGTACGTCGCTTTTCCTTGTCTTAATCTGCTCAGCTAACTGGCCATGATAAACTTCCTTCAGACACAATGGCTGGGTCATCGCGACTGGGGCGACCACCCTCACGACCAAGCAGGGGAGGTGTTACACTGGAGGAGGGGCGTCAGCGTTCGTCTCGGTTGTCTGGAATGAGACCTTACAGACGAGGACCATCACTGAGTGGAAAGAAGTTAACACCCCTCCCAACTATCCGAACTACCCTTGGAGCTGATCGTTAGAATTACTATGTTTCTGGTCTTTAACCGATCGTCCGTCGGCAACCGTGCTTGCATCAGAATCCTGTAGCGCTAAACTACTCGAGTTGACATTAGTATAATATCTTATTAATTCATATCTACGGAAAGGCTTTGCCTGTACAGCTTGGCATCCACGAGCAACGTTGATCACTCCTTACCGTCCTTATCAGAAGCCGGCATGGCCAAGCCGAGATGGCATTCTCCACGAGGATCCCGAGATATCCTAAGGAAGGCTAGGTCCGCGTCCAGCTTGTCCGGACAACGCCTTCCATTAATCCAAGTTTGTTTGTCAAGCCTCCTTTATTATACGTCGTAGCTTCGAGTGTAAACTGATTGACTGCATTGATATCGAGCAAACGACAATAGTACGCATGATTAAGTGGATACATAGATGATGTAAGAGAACAACGATACTAATACAATATGTAAGTGGAATCGTTCAAAATGGCCATCAGGGTCCAGTCGAAGGAAAATAAGAATAATTTGAAAAAACGAAGGAGGAGAGTCATCGAGGAAGAAATTCGGAGCTCGAGTCCAATCAGGTGCTTGATCGTCCCAGCTGGATCGTCCCGTATCGAAACTGCGTCTTTACAAGCTCCACACCTGGTTCTGGTTATTATCAGTACACTGCCAAGTCTGAACTTGGTTTCCGTTTGTCAGGGCGCCGCTCGTAAGGTCCAGGCATTGTCCTAGGCACAAGAAGAAAGCTCAATCATTATGGTAGCCAGGCTTGACGAAGAGACGACTGACCTTGGCCCTCGAGTGCAATTCTGTTATCAGCCGTGTAGTACCACTGTTGCGCTGGAAGGTTATCGTAGCACTGCCAAATCTTCATTCCAACACCGTTTCCTGGGGCTAAGGAGGAGTAACTTCGTCAATTCGCGGCTCTTCTAATCAAACGAGTCGAGAGAACACTTACTCGAACCAGCATCCAAGCAGAAGTTCGTTCCAGCTAACTGCACCTTCGTACTTCCCCTGCTCAAGATCCAGTTCTGCGCGGGGGTTCCGTTACAGTCATAGATCTGGACGGGAGTTCCGTTAGCAAATACGGCTCCACGGACATCCAGGCACTTTTCGGGGTGAACAAGGGTTGGGTGGATACGGAAGGTCTGGGGTCCTGGCCACTGACCGCTAGGGCAGAACCTGAAAATAAGCCCCATGAGCGAATTGAAGCCAAGTAAAGTACTGATTTATGAGTGGGACTCACGTAATTTGGTAGGTCGTGTTGGAGAATGGGCAACGGTAGAGTGGAGGGGGTGGTGGCGTCGATGTTACGGGAGGGAACCTAGTCGGAGGAGCAGGGTACGCCGTTGGGCAATTGCTCTCGTTACAGCTAATCGCTGGACAGAAACCGCCTTGCTGAAAAGGAATTGAATTCATCAGTTTACAATTCAACAGACTCGTCCCCCGCCGTATCGGTGCTCAGGTACTCACAGCTGGCCTGTCCTGGGGAGTAATCGCCAAGCCGGTATTCAAGGGGCCTTCTCCATCCCTGACCATATAGTAGAAGTCGGTCTAATAAAAATGCATTAGCGCCTTATCTCCGACAATCGGTCAATTTGGAAGTTCTACTTACGGAAAAGCCGACCCTCGTCGTCCCAGCGCCGTTCGCGTTACCTCCATTGGCATCGGTGTAGAAGAAACCCGCGCTCTCAGCGAGAAACTTGGTCGTATTTCCTCCACTCGCAATTGTCGTATCGAATTGCCCACCGATATAAAGGTTGATCGAATCTGGACACTCGTTCCAGATTCTATACTGCCTAAACGGAATCTGCCTCTTCTCCGCAATTGGGTTAGCGAGAAGAGGAGTGACGGTGGCAGCAAGAAGTAATAGTGTGCGTGCGAGAGTCATAGCAGCTCTGAGCGAGTGTGTGTAATGCGAAGATTTGAATCAAAATCAACGTCGAAATCGAAGCGGTATGGCCGTTTATATACCCCAAGGCATCCGCGGCCTCGGGATCTCATGGAGCCCCAACTGCGATCGAGAGTCAGCTGGTGCCGAGTCTCAGAACCAGCAGGGTGAAAGTGACTTCGGTGCCCTTAGCCCGTATGTGAAGTCGGTGATAGACTTTACCTAGGCGTGAGGAGCCGGAGGCACTGCGGCGGCAATATCCCTGTGACCCATGATCCGTGCCCCACCTCGACTCCTGGTCCTGCACGAGACTCTGACATGCATCTTCGGAGGCTAATTCCGATTAACACATGCCGGCTTTAAGTCTGAACATGAACATCATTTCATGGTGTGACTTGTACATTTCATCATAGTATGAAGTAGAGCGGCTTGAGCCGACTTTCCCTGGCGCCGAGGTGTATATGTTCGGCAAGATCCTTGTCAAGACGCCCAATTTCCGCTCGGACAGAACCTGCGAAGGTTGGGAGGTTCAGTGAGACGCTCAGGACGCTTGATTGTCGCAGCGCAGATGCTACAATCGAACAAATAGCGTAAAATACTCACGTTATTACGTAGGTGGTATTGGAGAAGGGACACTGGTAAAAGGGAGGATCAGGTGCTGTCGGCCCAGTAGGAGGGTACGAGAACTCGTTCGGTGGGAGGCTAAAGGCGTTCGGGCAGCTGACATCCTCGCAGACGGCAGGGACGCAGAATCCATTCGTCTAGAGGATTGAGATCAGTTTGATTTAGAGGGTCACCCCACATGATAGAACATACCGTGGGACGACCTTGAGGAACGATGCTGATTCCAGTGTTGATACGCTCAGGGTCCTTGACGAGGTAATAAAAGAATCCCTGAGAGGTATACATTCAGTCGAGCTCAGGAGAAGGAGTGAAAGTGCTCCTCACATTAGCTTTGAAGCCGGCTCTCAATGTTCCAGTACTATTGAAAGTACCTCCGTTGGCGTTCGTATTGATAAAAGGAACATCTCCGGAGAGGAACTTCGTTGTGTTTCCTTGGAAAGGAATGACACCGTTGAAGTCCCCAGAGATGTATAAAGGGACTGCAGTGGGGCAATTATTGAAGATGATGTACTGAGTCGCGGGTCCTTGCCTGGCTTCCAACTGCTGTTCGTTCGTGGCCATGCAGAGGGCGGCAAGAGAAAGTAGGGAGTATAGACGCCTCATGCTGATTCGGAAACAGTGGTAATAGCTGATGGCTGGGAGCTCGTGATTAGAGGAGGGAAGGACGTCTGGTCGACTTCTAATTTATAGCGAATGCAATGTGACGAATATCCAACTTCATGATTGACATTGGAGTGTTCGTCAGCCTTCCGCTGTCGGACTGAAGCACGCCTGATAAGAATCATGGATAGCTGAGCAGGACGACGATAATGACTCGCTGCTGGGGCTACACTATACTCTGCACCAGCATGTTTTGATGTAATATCTTCGATTGGAGGCCTTGATTACAGTGGCTGTTTGAGTTGAGCGAGAACATGTTGCATTTTGATGGGGTCGACTTGGAGCCGGAGCTTGAATTTCGGTAAGCCAAATCTCCGCCGGGCGGCATCCCTTCTTCATGCATGAGGGTAGTTTTCGGCAAGCCGAGAGCAGACTTCCCCACCGATTGCTCAGACGATGGGCTGATGGCACAATTGTGACGATACTACATGAATGGGAACAACGGCATGTCATATTATCGTAACCAATGAGTACACAAGGCGAATACAGCGACGGACAAGAAAGCTTGCTCGCACCGGTGGCGAGATGGATCTAATAGAATGAGCGGCCAGCGACCATCCATGATCCTCAAAGCCTGCGAAACCTCCTGTACTAAATTCCGCAATCCTGATTAGCTTTCACTATTCAAATAGCTGAGGCGGAAGAATCAACCAACCCTGGGCCGCGTATAATAGTATCTGACAGGAGAACGCGCCACCAGTCGGTCCTCAAGATCGTCGAGAAGCTCGCGAATGGCGACATCGTCATTGGCAGGGTCGAGACCGCGAGTATGGATGTCATCAAGGTCAAAATCTAGCTCGCGCGCTGCGTTCTGCAAGAAATGGGTTAGGTTGCGTTGGGCTCAAGCTAGTGGCTTCCGGAGAGCGTCTACATACACCATTTGCGCCTAGCTTCTCCGCGGCAGTGACGGACTGGACGAGTCCACCGATGAGGAGCAAGACGGGGAAGGCGAGGGTGGTCAAGACGTTAAGCTTCATGGTGACAGAGAGCCCGGTTGATTAGAGTGGGTCTATAGTGATTGAGTGAACAGGAGAGAAGATATCTGAGGTGTGTGAGGCACTTGGATTGTTGTTCTGAGGTTTGAGACCGACACATGCTCACCTCTTATACATCGGTCGGCTCTGCCTTGTCTGCTCGAAAATCTGTTGAGGTGGTCTCTCTTGCTTGAAGCTATGTATTACTGTCCGAATCACCGCCCAAGTATGTTTTGATTCAAAAATCAATCTTCTGTGCGATTGATATGTTCTCCACAGCAAGTCCTCTTTACGATGGTTCTTATTCAGCATGGTCTCGTCCGACTTCAAGGGATTTTTCCTCACCTAAATTGGAGCTACATATCTTCCAATAGGCTCAAGATGTATCGTAAGTCAACAGGCCATATCGTAGTGTACTTTCGAGAAAAAAATCCATACTCGTGGCGCCAACGTTCGGCGGTGATGAACACTGGGTCAATGTACAGATAGAGGCGCTCAAAAGAGATGGTTTCTTTGATTCCTCTATAGGTAACGGACACACGACAGCTCGTCGGCTCTGCTTCCTGCGATATACGAACGTCGACCCGTTGAAGACCTTGCCATGACCGCCAGACGCAAAAGCAAAGCCCATACACCCTCTCAAATTTGGGTTGTAATCCCTCCTTGCCCAAGGGCAGTGTGTACTCGTCATAGCGTCAACTATTGTTGCCTCCCCGAGAAATCGAACAAACTCTATGGCTGGTTTCTGGAGATGGTATTTCGAACCCACCGTGTCATATCTCGTCAGAATTCTCCCTCAACTCAATGCAAGCGGGATTCGTGATAGTCGCCAGCGTTGGTCGATACATACTCATCAGTCCTTCAAGAATGACGTTGAGCCAAAATCTGATATCATGTGTCGATAATCAGGGACAGAGCTCCTTCTCCCGGGGTCAATCTTGGACGGTAGAAGGATTGATACATCGGGGTGTCTGGGCGGGAGAAGGAGCTCCCGGGCGATACTACATTGAAACATCTGGTGTCGATATGTGCCCTAGGAGTGTGCAGACGTAGGCAATAGCTGATGATGATCAAGCCATTTGGACTTCGTGGCTTGAGGACGAACACAGAGTATTGACCTTCAAATGAAATAGAGTCAAATTTGAACAATCAATGAAACATAAGATGGAGCGGCTTATCGACGCAATGCCTCTCCGCCTCAAGAGATCCGAGATATGACCATTGCAGTGATAGAAGAGAAGCTCAATGTATTGTACAGGAAGTGAACAGCAAGAGATGCTATAGCATGGTACGAAAAACAAAACGGCAAGTTCGTGACGTTACTTGAGTGATTGGCGCCATCATCGCCTTCAAGTGGCCAGCCCTGTCTGCGGAGTTATAGTTGAGGGCGTGTATGATACCAGCGACCAGTGCCAACGTCGGGGACTAGCAAAGTGGCCAAGTGCGTGGTATGAATGACCGAGAAGAGCTATGCCGGCCGTTGGACCGTATGCGACCTATCTACTATCGAGGTCTGACTCGAGGACGGTTGCCTCTTGCACATACACAGACCTCATGTAATCACTGTCGGGAGGGACATTTCAAAAGTGAACGACGGTTGAAGCTCAGACACGATGTTAATTGAAAGGATGCAATCGAGGTCGTCCATTTTCCTCCTCTCAGGTCGATCTCAAAGTCTAAGATGCAACGCATACATTGATGTAATGGGGTATACCAGAGCAAATGCAACAAAAATGCAAAGAGAAGATGTGCGTCAGTGCCGTCGAATGATAAATAGATGCTTCCAGAATTTTTTTGAGCGTGTCAGTAAGATGATAAATAACTTGGACGAAGAAGAAAAAAAAAANGAGATATAGTAAGTAAACCAATGGCTGTCGTCAAAAAAGGATCTTCATCGAAGCTGCCCCGAACTTTTATTCTTCAAACTTCTCAAGGCAGGAATCGCCTGTGCGACATTCATCTCCCTCTCCCCTTCAGCGGCAAACTCGCGGCTCCTCATAACCTCCTTCCCCTTTCTCAGGCTCGTAATCGACAACACAGCGGGATCCGAATCATACGCGGACTGGTGAGTTGCTTCGCCGCCGTAAGCTTCGAACGGGACCCTACTCAACTCCCTAAACTCCCTCCCTTCGACATCCGCTACAGGCTGTCCAGCCCCGTGCTGCATCTCCTCAAATGCTACCGTAGGCACGCTCGCAGTCCTCTTCTTGATCGATTTCCTCCTCCCATTCGCACTCGAACCCGACTCTTCTTCTTGTTGAGGTCTCTCCTTCAAAGGCGCTCTGGACCTCGATGACCCCCTCGAGCTGATATCAACCACATCGTCTCCAGCCATCGAGCCCCAGTTCGGTTTCTTCAGATTGGCGTACAGCGCAGGACTACTCGAGCGGGTGTCGACTGCGAGGTCTTCGTACGATTCGATGGCCTCACCTCGAATATCCACCAAAAGCGTCGCACCAGTCGTTTCATCCAGGACATGAGGAGGCATCCTAGCCTGTTGAGCCGAACTGGTAGGTTTCGATCTCGACACCCACATGAACGGTGCTACTCCGACAGAACCAGGAGCGACGGATGCTGCAGCCGATCCGGTGCCTGCAGCTGTGGTGGCTGGGGCCGTACTTGTACTCGTCGAGACGTTCTCCCATGACGATTTGGCACCCCACAACCCGGCGACAAGATGATTCGAACTTCGTCCACTGCTGCTCTCGGCTGTACCAGGTCTTTCGTCCAACAACGGGTTCGAAGGAGCCTTCTTGCTCTTCCTCTTCGACGATGTAAACGCAAAGTCTAAGAGGGTATTGGTGGTCGGTGTACTCGAAGCGACGGCGTTGTTGAGTTGATGGAGAGGGGCAGGACTGGCTCCGATGGGCGAAGGCGCTACGATACCTTGAGCGTGTGTAGAGGTCGTGATAGGCGGAACGCCTACATCTTTCGCCTTGACTTTCTTGCGGAAGAGTGTCGTATCGAGGGGCTCGCTCTTCTCTCTCTCTCTCTCCCGTTCCTTCTCCTTTTCCCTGTCTCGCTCCTTTTCCTTCTCCCTATCTCGCTCCTTCTCCCTCTCCCGCTCATCTCCCTTTTCCCTCTCCAGATCGAACGCTCGAACAACAGCCTCCGCAAACGCATTCCTCTTCCTTGACCTCCCTTTCCTCTCTCCATCACCGACGTCACCTTTCGCACCTCTAGACGAATACCCAGTATCGGGCGTCCCAGGAACACCACCGCCCTTCTTCCCTCCACGTCCTCTCCCCGTGCCCCGTCCCCTCCCAACATCCTCATGACTGACATTCGACGCAGGGTTCGAGCTCGAATAGTAGGGATTGGTCTGACCACTGCCGCTCGCACCATGGATGTCCTGATGCTGAGGCTGCTGGAAAGTCGGTGGTCCTCGATAGCTATACCGATAACTCCTCAGCTGANGCCTTCACCCTCCTCCTCCTATTCTTGCCCACGCTGTCGATCGAGTCGTCCGTCGAGCTCGACATATCTCCCCTCGACGAACTGAGCGAACTCCTTCTCGAACTGGCGCGGAACGAAGAGGCGGGGGAAGACGCAGCCGACATGGACGACTTCTTCCTCGTATGGCGCGGATACCGCTTCCTCCCTCTCGAAGGGTCCACATCATCGTATCCCTCGTCATAACGGTGCCTCCGGTGCCCATCTTCCCCATCACTAAACCGTCCGCGACGCTGGTTCGGCGACCCCTGGGACGACTCTGTAGACGACAGGTTGCCCCTCGAATCTGGTCTAGCATAAACGATCGGACTCGGACTCCTCGAATGCCCCCACAAATCATCTTCTCCAGCCCTCCCTGTGTACCTCCCATCATCCACGTACTCCAGCCCAGGGTCGTAATGATACCCATCTTCCTCGACTTCACCTCCCCGCCTATCCTCGTCGCTGCGCACACTCTCCCCATCGCCCAACACATCCAGCTCGCTCGGGTGCTCGTTATCATCATCATCAAACTCGCTGGGGAACCTCTCATGCTTCTTACTCCCCGCTCCTCCTCCGATTCGCTCAACTCCAACATCCAGACCACGCTGCCCGTNATCCCCGATGCGCAGGGAGCGGCCGCGCCCTCTGTTGACGCTCAGCAGGATCATTGAACGTGCTCCCAGGAAAGACGATCGGGCTAATCGCTGCGCCCGTGTCCCCATCGCTGCTCGGACTCTTGGGGTGCCACACCTCCTCGCCATCCTTCTCGTCCACACCTCCCCGTTCACCAACCCGGCCCAGAGCGAACCCTCTCGTCGCAGGATGCGAATGGAGCGGCGCATCGTCCAGCGGACTCGTCGTCGCACTATCCGTATGACTCCTCGCCCTCCTCTTGGTGGTGGTGGTGGTGGCTGCCATAGCATTCGGCGGGGCTCCAGACGTAGGCGTGGCGGTCGTGGTGGCAGAGGTAGCAGCAGACCCACTAGCAGTCGGACTCGGACTCGTCGGACTCCCAACCGCAATCGTCTGCGCAAACGTAGCGGGCCTGAGCGACACATGGTGCCTCAACGGTACCCCCGCGCCGTGCGAGTTCCTCGACAAGCTGCCTCCGAGGTTCCCATCCTCCCTCCCTGCTCCCGTTCCTTGACCAGGAGCAGCGTGAGGAGGACCGGTACTGGCCACCGAGCTGGTCACACTCGTCACGCTAGTCGCAACCCTCGGACTCCCAAACGCACTACTCGGCGGAGAACTCGCTGCACTGGCACTGGCGCTCGTCGTGCTACCCCCCATAATGCTGGTGACTCCACTGCTGCTGCGTAGACCCAGACCTCGAGTGGTGGTGATGCACCGAGGACGAAAACTGGTGCGGCACAGGAGGAACAGGCGGCGGATAATGATGATACACCCTCTTCCACCCACTCTGGTCCGGCGACAATCCCCTCCTCTCCCTATCAGCTCGTTCCTTGCCCTTTGCTCCCTCGCGTTCCCTCTCCCGCTGCTGCTCCCTCTCCCGCTCCCTCTCGCGTTCTCTCACAGGACTAAACGGCAACATCGGACTCCCTCCTCCTCCAGACGTAAACGCACTAAGCGGCGGCGGACTAAAGGTCTCACTCCCACTCGCACTCCCCAGATTCAGGATATCGAGCGTAACACTCCGAGTGGGCATCGGAAGCGGCCTCGGTCCGCCCGGCGTCACGCTCCCACTCGACCCAGAAGGGAACGACGAGAGCGGGAAGCTCGACGTAGGCGTCGTAGCGAGCGAAGCCGGACCTCCATTCCCAGGGACCGGAAGCGTCCTTCTCGTCGCACCGCCGTGTGGACCAGCGATAGGCGTGAGGAGCGTCGGACTCGATGGTGTGCTCGTCACATACCCGCTCCCACCTCCGCCTCCGCCTCCTACTGTGAGCCCTCCTGCGTTTGGTTTTCGGGAAGTCCTCGAGTCGACGGCCAGCCCAATTCCGGAAGTGGAGATTGACACGACAGGCCTCGCACCCCTCCCTCCAGAGATCGAGCTAGCGCTAAGGGTCCGCTGTCTGACAAACGGCTGCTGAGCATGAGACTTGGGCGAGACGACGCTCATCGGCGCTCTGGCGCCAAGGGGTTTGGCGGGTACTCCTGCTGCTGGTCCTCCGATCGCTGTTGTTGTGGTGCTGGCGTTGCCAGAGCTGAGGTTGGAGGTGGTAGTGGTGGCGGTTGCAGTAGTCCCAGGACTCGGACTCGCGTTTCCTGCAGTCGCCAAATCAAACGCCGTGTTGAGCTTAGGCCTCTGCGGTCTCTGACTCGTCACTCCACCGGGACTCGAAGTAGCCGGACTCGAGGTACTGCTCGTAGCGGTCGTCGTAGGACTCGTATTATTGGAAGTTGAGGTGGTAGCAGGTGATACTGGACTGGTCGAATTTGATGTAGTCGTAGGTGTCGGATTCGCGCCAGGCAAAGCTGCGTGCTCCTTTGACGGACCCCTCCCTATAACTTCCTCCGCTCCCCTCCTCAAAACTCGATAACTCCCATCTCCCGGTCCCTCCCCACTGGAAACCCATCCACCCTCCGTACTCCGATCTCTTCTCGGCCCTCGGACATAGTTCCTTGTATTATCCCTGCTCAGACTCCGTTTATTCGCGCTAGGACGTGTGGGCGTAGTATGTGCATTCGCCGAAGAAGGGGTAGCCGAACCAGACGTGAATGAAGGCGACGTATGGGAAGCCGAAGACGACGAGGTCGGTCCAACAGGCAGCCCGACCGGCGGCCCGCGACTCCTCGACCTCTGCCTCCCACCCGCCATCGAATGGCTATGCGAATGCCCATGGGACGACGGCTGATGGTGACTCGCGGGGGCCAAGGTCGCAGGATTCAGCACGAGCTGCACAGGCTGTCCGTGCGGGTGGGGTGTGGGCTTGTTGAGACTTGGGTTTCGGGAATGGGTCTTTTTGCTCGGTCCTCCTCGGTCGCTGATGGCACCACCGTCGTTGTCGGTCTCGCGTTCGCGCTGCTCACGCTCCTTCCTCTCCCTCTCGCGCTTCTTCTGCTCCTGCCTCTTCTGGTGCTGCAGGGCCTGCCTCGAAGGCGGCCGCGAGGGTGGTGGTGGCGGGAGGCCGGGTATCTGGGTCGGAACTTGGGGGTTATTGTAATTGTTGTTGAGATTCGACCCTGAGGTTCGTGGTGTGACGGGTTTGGAGGTGGGCTTTTGGGGGTTTGGTTGGTGTATCCGAGCTAAAGTGGCTGTCAATTGTGAGCGACTCGAGGTAGCTGATAGGAACGTACCAGGAGCCGAACTCGCTTCCACTCCGCTGGAGCTAGACAGAACGGTCAGTCGCGCCGAGTAACAAGAGGGAGCGACTCACCCCGGCACTGGCGGGATCCTGGGCAGGGGCCTCATCGTGGGTGGTGGTGGGGGAGAGGAAGGGGGCTGGGGTTGCTGTGTCTGTTGCTGCGACGACGATGATGATGATGGACCAGCTGCGGCTCCCGACGACGACGATCCCTGCTGAAACGTATGGCTGGACTGCTGCTTCTTCTT